>JALPQI010009970.1:0-46953 GCA_025490895.1 Thaumatotibia leucotreta | reverse complement strand
CATCCGTGGTCGCAGGCAGACTGGCGAGAGAATGTATCAACACCTTCGAGCTGCGCGGGTTTTTCGAACTACCCGCACTTGATCTTGATTATTCACTTCTAGGCTAGGGTTGTCACTAGGTCTACACACAACACTCACAACATCCAAGGAACATATCACGGCTGTTAAAAAGCGTCAAACTAATAAGTCTGCTGTGGCCGAGCATTTGTTGGAGTCCGGACCTAACCACTGGATTGAGCTCCATAACCCGAAAGTCCTCTCAACCGAGCGTATACATCATAGCCGAAAAGTACGTGAAGCTATAGAAATTAAGAAACATCGGAATTTTAATCAAAATGAGGGGCAAGGAATCTCGTCCGCGTGGAATCCCGTGATTTACAAATGTAAGCGTGGTGAAACATCCATTTTAAAGCCTTTGGATGTTGTGAGTGTTGTGTGTAGACCTAGTGACAACCCTAGCCTAGAAGTGAATAATCAAGATCAAGTGCGGGTAGTTCGAAAAACCCGCGCAGCTCGAAGGTGTTGATACATTCTCTCGCCAGTCTGCCTGCGACCACGGGTGTAACGTCATGCCCGAAACGTCAGGATATAATTAAACGTAAGTTTACGCGATTAAGACCCGTTTGTCTTTAAAATATTTCTTCATATTTTATTATAGTTAAGGTTAGCCATTTTGGAACAAGTCATGGATTTATACTTATACGACTACAATATAACTTTATCTTAAGTAAAGGTTTTTATAACGACTACAAATTGTCCGCCATTACTAAGCCGCCATTACTAGTCCGCCACTTTGTTTGTACCGTTTCCACGATGTAACGTCCATGGTTTTTTTCTGTTAAATAGTACTGTGATGCTCACGAAATGGCGACTGATGTTTTATAATATTAATTTCAAATCGACTTTAAATTGCATGATGTTTTATAACCGTAACTTAAAATCAATTTAAAAACATATAGTTCAATAAAAGGAATATAACGGGTTCGGCAACAACTAAAGGTTTTTCAAAGTTTTTGTTTGACGTTAATATAACCAACTGTTGAATAAAAGGTACATAACAGTCCCGCTGATATCTTTTTGTCATATTGAAGGTACCCTCAATACCGCTATATAACTGTCGAGATAAGGTTTTATGATATCACTTATACAACAATAAAATTTTGTAGACGTTGTAAAAATGACCTTATTACGACGGTTCTGTTTTTTCAAAACCCTTTATAAGACGAAAACGTTTACACAACTTTGAACATCATTAAGTAAACGTTTTCTCTAAAACGTCTACATGATTGTTGTATAATTAAGTCGCAAAAACGTTTATTTACCATAGTAATTAGACTATTTGGTAGGACGACTAAACTATCAGATTTATAACGTTTATTTGACGAACAGGTTAACTAAAAACGACTATAAAACTCTTATATGGCTGAAGGTCGTATAACTCTTGATTTATATGACTTCTTTGCTAGTTGGGATGTTAGATATGTTGTTCATGAGTGCAATTTAATAAATAAATAAATAATAAATGCTCATCGTGACCGTTCCTTGTGTGAATGAAGTTCGTATACAAACACAACGCCGCGAGACGTAAGCGCCATCGGCAATGTAGTCCCTTTGCCCAGATAACATCCCAAATACTATACGGTACATAATATTTGACTTGTGGGTTGCATCACACTAATGGGGATATGTGGTTGGAATCGAATATGTTTTGGATTGCACGAAGATTAAATAATGGCCGTTACGCAAAGCCAATTGAAACCGGCCGTTATGGGAAAGCGTTCTTCGTTTAAATTAGTACCTTCACCTATATTACAGAACTAGCCTAGCCAAGATGGCATTCTGCAATCGTATACGATAAGCGATAAGTAATAAATGTATAAGGATGATAGATTCGGACGAAAAGTCACGTGACCATTTCCATACACTGTTATGGTCACGTGACTTATCGCTTATCGTGTACGATTTCAGAATGGCATATATTGAGACCTGCTGAGAGCCTACCGCGCTGTGCTAATTCATGTACTGAAATATCCATCTTCCTTTTATAAACCTTTGATTTTTGTGACAGTTACGAGTACGTGGCTTTCCCTAGTGCGTTATTCACAAAATTTGTAAATGGTTACACACATCCAAATGAAGTACTAATGGCAAAAAATATAGTGAACTTAATGAATGAGTTGCGTCTAAATATTGAAGCTAATCCCCTGAAGAAACTTTTTGGTCAATCTTACAGTTGCAATTGGGTTTGCTATCAGTACGAAAAAAGCACACTAATTTCAAATTCCCCGTGTGTTTACATGACATGTTGATGTGTCACGCACACACTTCAACTCTCGTGGAACTATCTATAGTAGAGCGTGCTGAATAGTGACTTCTAGCAAACTATGCAACTTTTTTGTCCTCTGAGTAGTTTAAGTCTCGCTGAGTTTCTTACTGGTTCTTCTCAGGTCTTTGGTGTAGGGTTAAAAGCGGTAGTAGTTTTTTTTAAACTTGCTATTGTGTCTGACTATTCAAAAATGCTTATTACTAGGCTTACTTGAAAAAATAATCGTTTGATTTGACTTGATTGATTTGACGTGGCAGAATCCCTTACAACAAAAGATAGGTGATCCACAGTCAACCAATTCGGACCAAGCAATCCAGAAACCATGTCAAAATAATGTTACAAATCAGAATGTATGAAATCTCTTAGTACTTGTCATTTTGACATGGTTCCAAAATGGCCTAGGGTTGTTGAGTGAGTACATAAAACAGGAATCAACGCCTGCGTAATTATATCTAAAACGAACGACGTGTCACACTTACGTACGAAGTTACAAGTGCGAGAGAGACACGTCGATCAATGGTAGGTAGTGTGAACAGCATTTGTTTACGCCGCCGCGTGGCGCACGCACGTGGTATCGATCGTGCCCGGGCAAGAGGCTACCACGAGTGTTCCTGCACTCTCGCACTTGTGAATTCGTGCGCAAGCGTGATAAAGAGGCAAACACGTTCATGGTTTGCGGTAGGGCCTCAGTTCGCAAGCGATTCTCGCCTTTATCGACTAAGGGTCGCAGGGCTGGCTGAGCGATTATCGCCCGAACTGGCAAGGGCCGCGGGGCGAGCTGAGCCATTCTCGTTCTTAACGACCTAAGGGAGTGCGGAAGCCACATCGCAGGGGTCAAAAACTTCGTAGAGCGTTATATTGTGATGTTTGAAGTCTAAATTGTATTACATATGTTTATTTTCAAACGAATTCATAATAATATCAATTTAAAATTAAAAAAAAGCTTACCTCAACCGATATCGAAATAAAAAAAAAACATACAGTCGAATTGAAAATCTCCTCCTTTTTTTGAAGTCGTTTGAAAATGCAGGAGGTTCTCAATTCGACGATGTTTATTTTAAATTTTTTTATGTTGTTTACCTCGGAAACATCCGACTGGGCGAACCGATTTTAATGATTCTTTTTTATTTGAAACCGCTCACCGATTGGTCCCATTTTAATTTGGTCCAGTTCTGACAATCGCATCCATGAGAAAACCATACTCGTATATGTCATTTTGCATTAAGCAATAAGCATGTGCACGACAAATGGACGAATAACTTAAATAGGTAAGCGTGCTCCACCGTAGACTAGATCATCACTTACCAGCAGGTATGATCGTGGTCAAACGTCTACCTATTATGAATTAAAAAAAAACCGATTTCGTTCATTCTTTTTTTAACCGACTTCAAAACAAACTGGGATGATGAGATCTTGGAGAAATCGGTATTTTTTTTATTCCGTTTAGAACAATTTTAAATGCCAGTGAATTTGAAATTCATAGCTTACCATGAGACTATGTCGATTTGTGTAAGAATATCCCTTATTTATACAACTAAACGACTATTAATGGATTCAGGGTTTGATTTATGTACCTTACCTACCATTTCGTACTTTGTCAAAGTGACAGTATTAATTACAATTACAAATAATTTAAAATTATTTGTAATTGTATTATAACGTTTCCAACTACTTTAATATTGCCTGTCTCTGTGACAAGGTCCGAAATGGTAAGTGAATACGCTATCGTATATAACTGTTTTTCCAAAAGTGTCATGCTATATCCGTTGGTTTACTCGCTTAGAATCTGAGACTTCTGTTAGAGCCGCAATGAATAATCCTTGGCCTTTGTGTTTCTATCTCAATTAACTTCAGCGTAATGGATATTGAAATTCAGTGACACCTACATATATAAGGTCGGACATTTCCGTGAAAATTATTTGGCTAAGGATTATGCACTAACCCCCTTATTTATTATTTATTTAATCTTTATTGCACAAATAAAATAGTACAAAGGGAGGGCTTAATGCCAGAGGGCATTCTCTACCAGTCAACCATCAGGACAAACAGAAAAATAGCTGTGGTGCGGGATATTTATAAACGTCTCCTAACTTAGTCAAAGTCTAATAATTCTTTATTCAAATTGAAATAGCAACAAACTCTTTTGAATGGTCTAAGTATTCCGGTTCTAACCGTAGCCCTTAGCAATCTGTAGCCGTATCATGATTTGGAAAGTAAAGGATATGTTAGGTTTTACTCGATAATGCATCTATCCCGCTCGCACTGACATATTGGAGCGAGCGCGATGGCCTGCTTTACGTATCGAGTTAAACCTAACGTTACCGATACTTGCAAAGTCATGATACGGCTACGGATAAGTATTGTTTGTCCCTTTTGGTCGTATCAATCTATACTCACTACTGTAGTTGGGTCATTGTCAGATTTCGGTGGACATACCTAAAGTTAGGGAATTCCTGTACTAATTTTGGGATAAAATAATTGACGGTACGACTAAGTTCCCCGGTCTATAGCCCCAAGCAATCAAATCGTAGCATAGATTTATAAAAGCTGTTAACTTTTGACCACCGAGTGGACAGCTTTTGTTTTTCGGACTGACAATGGCCCAGTTACTGTACAGGGTTGGGCGGATTAAGTGTCCTAGTTAAAAAGTGGTTTAAAAACAAAACAATATTACTGATCTTGGTATTATTTATATCAGAAACATTCTATATTTTACCGCAGCAATTGATAAATTTGATAAACTCCTCTTTAACATGTATTATTTTAAGCATTATGTCGTATAAGGAATTTCATCCGGCACGCACTACCTTATCTACCTTATCTGCCATGTGATGTCATATTAGGTTATCTAACCCTAGTACAAACTTGAATCTTAGCCTAAACCCGTCTCAATAAAACTCTGCATTGATTTGTATATGGAAATGTTTATAGCATTTCAGTTATCTAAAGATTTAACGTACTTTGCTAGGTAAATATCAGCCTCATAATTTTGGCTATAACTTGGTATTTCTTCTTATCATATTGTACCCTGATTGATTAAATTTTTGAAATAAATTTATAACTAAAATACCTTCCTTTCTAGTTCTTAATAAAACACTATACCCATAATCAATCTGGCATTTACCAAACTCTTGCAATGAAAATGCATTTTCTTTGAAAAATGACCTTCGTGCCGCCTATTCGACTTTTTGTATTTAACTCTTATATTTTTTAAAGAGAGAGGGCACATATATAAAATATCTGGTTTATAAGGGCCTCACATTTTGTGATTATTTTGCAGTGCGCAAAATATTAACCCCTCTTCAATTTAATAATTTTATCGAAGATTATATAATAAGAGGAACATTTTCGTAAAAATTGCCAATGGGTGCTTAGTACTACTTTGCTGACTCAAATCATTTAAAGCTTACCCAATTTCGGCTTGATTTTGGAGGCAGAGGACTCCTTGAAACGATTGATGGTGTGCAGTATTAAAACATACGTTGATATTTACTTTTATGGTCAGTTGATAATGTCGCCCGATTTTTAATGCTCGCTGCACCATTATCCAACAACACCGCTTTTTACATTTGTTCTTAAAAATATATACAACTAAATGTTATGAGAATGAGTTTCGGAATCCATGAAGCTGATTAAATCGACGATTTAAAATGACATACAGGGTATGAAAAGCAGTTATATTTCAATAGATAAACGAATGTTTTTCAATAGGACAGTTAATCAGCCCAACCCTGTACTATATTTTGTGGAGGGCAGCACCCTTGCCACACGATTATCGCCTTTATTGAAGGGCGTAATCAACACAAAGAGATTTAGTGTAGCGCGTATACAATACCTTAGATCTTCCTACGTACGGTGACTTGTAACTCCGACATGAGTACCTACGGACAATAACACAAACCTATAAACGAATAAAACACGCCATACAAATTTTCCTTCAAGTAACGGTCCTGAAATTTTGTTGACTCGATGTCCTCAAAGCTGTCATGCTTAAAAGAAGTGTCATTTTATTTTGTCCATTTTTATAAATTTAACTTTTTATTTTGGGGTTTTCTTCTCCGAATCACGAGCTCTTTTAGTGCCAAAAGGAAAAAAAAATTACAAAATTTTCCAAAAATATTTCGGATCTCCTCCTTTGTTACCGCCATACAAAGTGTATAGAAAATGGTAACAAAATAGGAAAAAATCCATAGGACTTTTTTTCAATTGGGGTCGAAAGAGCTCGTAATTCTGAGCAGAAATAAACCAAAATTTACCCATAAATTGAAAATTATGAAAATGGACAAAATAAAAAATGAAAAAATGCTCGCGTTTTCTGTATCAACATATCGCCGAATAGCCAACGTTTTTCCTGGCTAGTGTGTAAATCGCCGAACCGGTACAAATGATTCTAATTCAGTCACATTTCGAAATCACAGCGACAATATTGATGGCAAACGTTTGATCTCGCGGTGTGATTCCGATGATTGAATGTGATTTGATTGGGCGGGGAAATGATTTCCGATTTTAAATGTGTTCTCGAATCGGGCCGTGATTGCGTTTTTTCGCGATTCCAATTTCGAATTAGCGTTCGTTGTGGTTTTGTTAATGGAATATTGATGGGAATGATTTGCTGAAAATTACGATAATATGGAATGGCTTGTCCGTGGTCAGAAAAGTAAAGCTTAGGTCATTGACTTTCTTTAGATACAGTCACTAAAAGGTATATAGGAGCTCAAAAATATCTGAACTTGCACGCTAATACGCTATGACAATAGAGGTCTATTCAGAAATTTGTGAGCATCCTGGTCGCACCGATATATCTGGGGCGGATTTCGACTGTACTGTACATAGAATACAATACATCATCGATAGCTTGGAATTGAATTTGTTGTGGTGTGGTGTTATTAAAAGTAACATGCTTAAGGTGAACCTTTATGTGTTCGCTAGGGGGGCCTGCAAACCGGTTTTTATTTGTATGAGATTACGATGAATAACCGGGTATTAACCGGTTTTTTATACTTTTCAAAACCGGTTTCACTTTCCCTAGACTGTTCCCTATTAGGTCTTACTATTTACTGAAATGATGACAGCACACGAGACGAAATCATTGAAATTCAAATGCTTGTGAAGTCAAGTTGTAAACACAAAGAAAGAAAAGTGATCGTAACGTCGGGATGTATTTAAATTAACGAATATACGCCATTAACTACGCGAATAGACGCATTAGGAGGTAAAATGCCCATAATCGCCACGCTGGGCAAGCGGATACGATCGCAGTAATGTGTCCACTATGATGACGCTGCTGCCCATCATCAATCTTTTATCAAATAATGGTCAGTGACACTTCAATCCCTTAGTTGGCTCTTACGACACCCGCGGGAAGAGCTGGGGTGGTGACAATGTATTCTTACTGCCGTCACCATACGGCACTTTTTGTAACTGTATACATATTGCAATGAATTAATATCGGTTTTTTTTATAGCATTTGCTGTAATGTTGCATGTTAACTAATACGGTAGAACACAGTTTCGATATTGGCAAGGAAATCGCACTGGGAAGTTAGTATCACTTCGCGAAATAGTTTTCCAATCATTAATTTCGTTTATAGCGCTATCAGTATCACATAACACAATCATCGTCTGCGGTGGTTTTCTTTTAGTTTGGCATCTTGAATTCGATTATCTTCATTTACCGCTATAGTTTTTCATGAAATAAAAGTAATTTAACGGATTATACATGTTTAACTTAATTAATTAATTTAATTACATCCCGACTTTTCGAACACTTTAGGTACATGGTCCGTGGTTTACAGGTCGCTACCCAGATATTACACGGTTCTATGAGTATGTTACTTTTTCGAGGTAATTTAATCTGGAATAAGTGTCGATATGTGACAATGTTAAAATTTTAAGTTGGTAAAAGTGCAATATAGGACCGTGTAATATTGGGGCCGCGAAACATAATCTGTTTTATTTTGTTATGTTATCAGAATCATTACATATGTAAAAGTAGGCATCGGTTACATTACAACACAAACGAAGTGAGTATTTTATAAATACGCAAGATGGAGTAAAAGTCTTTATTTCGACACAGGGATCATATAACATTTTACAATGTACTAAACCACTAAACTGAACACAATGCATAAATTTATTATGAAAATGTATTATTTCAAAACGTATTTCAAAACTACATCAGAACTATCACAACTCATTTCCTACAACGTCTCAGTTTCCTATTCAAGTCACTTACTAAAATATGAACCAATATCCCGAGGTAACCCAATGACATCTCTTTTCAGGTATGTCAACGACATCTGTGGGCGCTGCGAGCAAACACGAAGGTACACGTGGAAACGGTATCGAGCGAAAAACGCCTCGGGAAAAGAATTCCCGCTCGGCCACGATCAGGCGCGAATTGCGGCGGCGCGACAAGCGTTTTTTGTAACCACTGCGCATTGCGCGTCTCGACCTATCAAAGAACAGACAAAACGATTCATCATCATCATAATTATATCAGCCGAAAGACGTCCACTGCTGAACGTAGGCCTCCCCCAAAGATTGCCATAATAACCGGACTCTTGCGACCTTCACCAGGTCACCAGTTCACCTTGTGGGGGGCCTACCCACGCTGCGCCTTTCGGTATGTGGCCGCCACTCGAGAGCCTTTCCGCCCCAATGGCTATCGGTTCTACGTGCAAAGTGCCCCGTCTACTGCCACTTCAGTTTAGCGAGAGCTATATCGGTAACTTTAAGTGGAGTCCGACTCGGTCGGGCAGCGCTCGGGAAGCTACGACACATCTTTTCATCCAATATTCCGCAGTGTTTGAAGACGAAAGTCTTTGACAAAACGCTTGCCGCGCCGCTATTCGCTCGTTTCCGTGGCCGAGCCGATCGAGAGACGAGTGGTTGCGAAAACGCCTCTTGTCAACGGACTTCAAAAGGGGTTCTTAATTTGACTGTATTTCTGTACGGAATATCTTGTAGAGTATACATCGCTTTTGCTTTGGCTGAGCGAGATGCCAAAAAAAATATTTTAGGGCGACTACAGATTATTTGAACTTAGTTTTATTATATTTTTCCCCTCACTAGCTCGTAAAGTGCTCGTTTATCCTTTAATACGAACGTGTAAAAACGCATATTATTCACTTGTGTGGCAAAGTAATGATCTTGGTTTTGGAATAACAAAACGTAAAATGCTCATGGAAATTGTTCCATGTTAATGATAATTAAATAATTTGTTTGAGAATTTAGTGTAAAATACAAACCTTTATATAATATGATGATTTTAACATATAAATCCTAAAATTCCATAAGTAACAATTGTTTTAGTGAATGATGATAAGATGACTAGATGCAATCACAAAACGCAGAAAATGTCAACGTCAACATTGTCAAAGAATATTATAGGTTATAATCTTTATTTACCGACTCGAAGACGCATAAAAATAGTAAACTAAACAACTTTCAGGGTGTTCTGTTATAATTTTGTAAAAATAATGAATGAGAATGATTTAATAATGCATTGGCGTTGGTGTGCAACTACAGGAATGTGTTAAAATCGTGCTGCGTTTACTTTTTCGTGGTAAGTTTACTGCGACAAAATCTTGCATTAAATACATGATGCATTTGGAAAATTATTATCACTAACCCGATGATGATTGTAATGTGAACAAATAATTACCTTTTTTGAGTTTCCTCGCTATAGTGAGGGGAAAAGTTTTGTGTTACACACGGGTGCAAATGTATTTTACTTCTCGTATGTTAAAACACTCGCTGCTCAGGATTCTATTTTAGAACCACTCGCTTCGCTCGTGGTTCAACTATAGAATCCTTTCGCTTGCTGGTGTTTCAATTTCATACTCGCGGGTAAAATACAACTTTGCACCCTTGTATAACAAATAACTATTTGTTGATTTGGGTTTGTCACTCTTTTGATCGATGCGTGTTGTGTTGTGAATGAGTTTATAGTACAGTCGACATGAGAAATATCGGAGCGGCCAAGGTACTACAAATATCTGATCAGCTGATTGTTACTAAATCTACGAAATCAACGAATTTTGACAAATCACGTTTTGTGTAACGAACCAATATCGTTGAGTGGGGGATAGAATGAGCGAATCGCTCGTTTGGTCTAAATTCACCTTTAGAGTGCATGCTCAAATATTTTTGAGTAACGTGGCCGCTTTAATCATTTCACAGCGATTTACCTCACGGCTACAACATTGGTCTACTTTAAGGTACATCTCTGTTGGATGCTTAATATTACAGTCTTATTAAGA
This sequence comes from Thaumatotibia leucotreta, assembly GCA_025490895.1. NCBI lineage: Eukaryota > Metazoa > Arthropoda > Insecta > Lepidoptera > Tortricidae > Thaumatotibia > Thaumatotibia leucotreta. The sequence continues at coordinate 36,364 of JALPQI010009970.1, read as the reverse complement.
ACCTTTGGGGGGCGTTTTAAAACACGTCTATCAGAACAAAGTTATAGTCAAACTATTCAAGGAATTAATTAGTGTCTTATCTCAAAATATTCCTATAGCGGCATTATTATGCTTCTGAATATTTAAATGTATGGTGCTTCAATAAAGAAATAGACACCCAAGTTTCGTATTTCAAAGACGCACAGAAAAACCACTGAGCAATGTATGTAGGAAAGCTTACAGAACTAAGCCGAGCGAAACACAGGGTCTTACCAACCAAGTTATCTCGATAATTGTAAACTCTATGTCCTTGATATAAGGTTTAGAATGTCCGCTATCCGAGCACTGGACTCCCTATTTTAAGGTTGCCCGGGTACTGTCCGGTGTCTTGGTGACCAAACGTTTTCAACTTCAAAGGTTCGTCTGTTTTTGTCAAGTGGCCAGTATACTTTTAGCGTAAGATGTTGGGCGGTGATAAAGTGATAATAGCATATAGCTGACGTACAATTTGCCGATAAACGGTGACGTAGTCTGATAGACTTGAAACCGTCGTTGCCTATGTCTAGTAGTAAAAGTGTAGGAAATTATAGGATGCATTTAGGAATAACGCAATCGGAATTTTAAAATCAGATAGAGAAAAAATGGGAGTAGATGTTTGAATTTTATGGATGGGATTAAAATTTGATGGATACATATTATTCGTGTGAATGATAAACCAGTCGGTCTGTTGATTAATGTGTGTAGTGTAACGGAATAAGTTTGAGTAACAGAGATAATTTTTTTAACAAAACACTCTACTTCAATGAAATTTATATCTTTCATAAACTCATTAGAGTCACATTTCCTTTGATTGATTTTACGAACAAACGTAATTCACCAGCACTCTTTACATAGCAAGGTTCAAAATAAGATTTAAAGAAAATAGTATGGTGGGCCTAACGAGAGTAAATGTACCGTAAATTCTGCGTTCCCCAGTTCAAAAGTATGTAACTATGTATCCTGTCTTCAGTAAAAAAGAAAAAAAGTGTAACCTTAAACCTTGAAGTTCACGTTTTTAGTTACATCATCAGCATTGTTAGTCCACTGCTGGACGTAGACCTCTCCTATTAACTATGCGTATAGACGCATTAGGAGGTAAATGCCCATGATCGCCACGCTGGGCAAGCGGATTGGCGATCGCAGTAATGTGTCCACTATGATGACGCTGCTGCCCATTATCAATCTTTTATCAAATAATGGTCAGTGACACTTCAATCCCTTAGTCGACTCACGACACCCGCAGGACGAGTTGGGGTGGTGACAAATGTATTCTTACTGCCGTCACCATACGGCTTTTTAGTTAAAATTATTGATATTTTTCACCATTTACGTAAAAATATATCTGCCAACGTGTTTCACGATTCACGATATGTGTCAAAGACGTCAAATGCTAGGAAAGTAAGCCATATTTGTCTACACTTTTTTGTGTGTACTCATGAACCGTGCACATAAAATGTTAGTAAAGAAACTGCTCTATTCATGTGTCTGGCTTCGTTATTACTTCCAGGATTCTAAAAAATGCGGTTCTATTGTCAAGGATGTGTTACGATTAACATCCGGGCTGCGGATGCTCGCACCATATCTAACCCTGACAATGCACACCGGCTGTCTTCTGAAACACAACAGCTATTTTATTTACGCCTGGCAACCCCGGTACACTCGGTGATATTTTATTTAGCCCGGAAGTGCTCCTGAGCTGCATTTGCACGTGAATGGCTATTCATCGCTACAACCCTGTAACCGAAAAGAGCGTATCTACAGATGACGCTTATGCGCGCTTAGGGCGTTCTTTAGCGTGAGATCCGTAGGAAATCTGGCTTGGGAGAAAGCGGCGTATAGTAAAGGGATTGTATATGCTCTTACGCTTTTTTAGACAGTGTTGTAGGAAGCCTAGTTGGGGCTGAAAGAGGCGTTTGTGCGTTTGGGGCGTAATACTTGTGCCCATGTTTGTTAGGCAGCCGTGGACAGGTTTATGAGTCGAGTGTTTGTTGCTGTGTTACATTGGTGTCGGGGCGTAGTGGAGTGTCGATTAAGAGATTTTTAAACAGTAGAATGAAAGCGTTTTTGGTTACTGCCAGGTTATTTTACTAAGAAAGAATCAAATCTAGTCATCGTCTTATTAAGATTCATAACGTGCTAAGGCACTACTAACTAAGAATGGTTTATTTGGTGTCTTATAGTACAGAGCAATAAATACAAGTAGAAACAGTAAGGATTTGAACAACAAGAAGGATGCTACTCAGCATGTATCGTGTCAGATGCCACGACGCTGGTTTTCAGGGCAACCAAGCTAAAACTGGAAAACAAAACTTGTATCAGTAGCCGAGATGTGGCAAGTAACTTTTTTGTTAGGGTTTACCCGATAAGTACACAAACTAGTCCATCGCGCTCGCTCCAATCCACAGATACCATAGATCAAACAAACGTATCTACTTAGCGTGTCAAATGAACTCAGTTAAATCCACTGAGTTGTCCGTCTTTAATCGCAGCTTGCAGCTTTCGGGGGTCCAATCTTGTAAGTTGAAGTGAACAAAAACATTAATAATGCCTCCTTAAGTAATATTAATTGCAACAACACAAAAAATTAGAATACTCAAGGGCCTGAGACATATTTAAAATCATAGGCAAGTAACAATTTCAGTACAAAATCTGACACGCTCGGCCGCCATACAAATGAATGAACTTGTTTCTTCTATCCAAATCTAATTCTGTGCTCCAATCAGTGCGAGCGTGATAAACTGCTTTACATATCGAGTAGCTATTGTTAATGAAGAATTCGCTTTACGTCCTCACATGTTTCAATACTGTATTAGTTGTTCTAAGAAAACAAATAGGTAACTTTACCTTATTTAACTGATAAATATATTCCGATATCCACCTGTATGCTAAATATGATAGTTACCAAATATTTTGTTTGGTAAGCACAAAGATTATTTGCTTACTCTTTCGATCACTTTAGTCATGTATTTATTAAAATATTAATAATAAATTCTGAGAGATATTTTGTTTGTCTATTACGTTTATGCCTAAATTATTGAAACGAAATTGCGTATTTAGATAGTTCCGGGATACAGGATAGTCCCTATTCCAGAAAGTATAGTTCTCCAGAAAAGCGTTAACCGAATTCTGCGCATACGAAATCTTGGGCAACAGCTACAGAAAACGAAATAAACAGTACTAATAGAGGTTATGTAAAACCTCTACAGTATCTAGGTCAGACAAGAGGCATCTTTGCCGTTGGCGCCACGGAAGCGTCAGGTGATGTATCTAATGACGGCATATTTCTGAGGGAAACTTATTCCCGTCATTTCCCGGGGTATTGTGGGTACAGTTGGGGATGTGGTGAGGTAAATAGTTGGCGGAACTGTGCCTTCGAACATCTCGCGTTTTATTTTTGGAAGATGCAGCTCTATGATGAATAGAATTGTAATTGAATAGAAAACCTAAACTTATAAGTACATACCCCTTTATTCACAAAAGTCTTCTAACTTAGCGGCTTGCTATGTTAGGAAACGTTTACGTGGGTGCTGGATGGGTCAAAATATGATTCTGTGCTTAGTAACTATTTTATCACCTAAGTAAGGCAGAGGTGTTTGAATAAGACAAACTTCTTTTTTAAAATAAAGAAAGAAACATTTATTTGTGACACAACATAATATACACATTAAAACGCAAAAGAAACACGAATATAAAATAATTAGTGCCACAAAATGTCTACACATATCGTTGAATAAGTAATTTAATATCCAAAAAAAACTTACAAACTTTGAAATATTTTTATGTTTGGAAGAAAATACATGCGAGTATGCAATATACACATACCTAAGTAATACACCTTATAATAATGTTAATAATGTTATTTAGTTTCTAAGGTCTGTTATTTATTTTCCTGTATACGCTCCAAGATACAGGCTCAGCCTAGTTTGGAGTTCGCCGGACATCATTTGTGATTTTTTTTAAATATTTTTTCTGCTAATAAATTTACTCTTACTCTCTCCCATAGTCAAAATACTCAAAATTTCAATCAGAAATATTTTACTTAGCTGTGATTGTTTGATAACGTGATGAGATATGCATTTCTTAGAGTAGGCTTTTCAGACTACTCACAGTATGTTTCTTTACCGATATAGATTCTCAAATACTTATCCCAAAATAGGCAAGCAAGTTAATCGGATTACATACCCAAGGACCCTAAAGTTTGGGGGTTAACCTGTCATGGTTCGAGAATAATCCAGAACAAGCCGTTAAAAGATCCAACGTTCGACGCCTGTCGGCTCCAATCGTGCGCCGCGGCCGCCGCTGTCATATCAGCGAGCGAGCCAATTACTCTCAGGTGTTCACCACTTGGCCGACTGAATGAAGCCATGGACTTGCGAAATGTGCGGATTACCAGTTTTACCTGACAACCTGACATATATGTGAGGTAAAATTTGAGCACTGGCAGTTTCAATAGGCTTTTAAAATAATTGAAAAACGCATATGCTGGTATTAAAACAAATATCTAGGATATTTGCTATTGACAATTAATATCAACACTTACTAAGAATATATTGATCTGCGTCGTCTTCAATGATATTAGTAGTATTTAGTAGTAGACGCCTGTCGGCTGCAATCGTGCGCCGCGGACGCCGCTGTCATAATATATCAGCGAGCGCGCCAATTACTCTCAGGTGTTCACCACTTGGTCGACTGAATGAAGCCATAGACTTGCGAAATGTGCTGATTACCAGTTTTACCTGACATAGATGAGGTCAAATTTGAGCACGTTCAGTTTCAATATGCTTCTTAAATAACTGAATTTACCTCCTAATGCGTCCATACGCATAGTTGATAGGAGAGGCCTACGTCCAGCAGTGGACTGAGATAGGCTGATAATGTGATGTGATTGTGATGTGGTTGTGATGTGATACGAAAATCAACCCCGAAGTTTGCTGTACTATATGATATCAGTTTTACTTTAGGTATAGTCGCAACAAACTTCCCTTTACAAAAGTAGCCGCCAAAGTCGAAATAAGCTGACAGCATTTCGTTATGTGCATAAATTGGAAAGCTAGTCTTTCTGTTTCCATACAATCCTCAACAAAGACTACTTTATTATATTGTTATATTACGGGTTATACTTAGAGATCAGGTAACTGTGGTGTCATTTGTACAGCAAACGAGAGTCCATAGACCGCAAGTCTTTGGCTCCTAAACTCGGCGGTTTTCAACTTTCATCTCACCTAACTTATTTACGGGGCTTTGTTACTGGAATATTAGCAAACTTCGCCTAATGTGACAGCTAAAATGACAGCAGATCGCATAAATTGCCAAGTTTGCGGTAGTTTTTTGGGTACCCCTTTATCGTGGCTTAGTCGATGGCACCAGTAGCCACGATAGCCATTCATTTGCTTTAAAAGAATGTCTTGTTTCGCTATAAATTTGCAACTATCCGGAAACAATGTTTTATTTTACATAATTGATCGAATTTTATTCCCTTGTAAAATAAGGGTCTGCCCAAATCAATCGACGCGAAATCGGCTTAATCCGGACGCAAAACGCGTTTATCAACGGCATAAGAGCGAAAAAGACGTCGATCGGCACATATTGCCTCGGTCGACGCGACATCGCTCTTATGTAACGATAGAAAACTTTTTTCGCCCGGCTTAAGGCGATTCCGAGTCGATCGATTTGGGGAGACCTTAAGAGTGACAGTTGGTAACCACAGCTACCGAAACCAAGTGAGTGGGTAGTGACAGTGAGTGGGTTCAAATCCCGGCAAAGGGATACCTGTGTGCTCATAACAAATATTTATTCTTTATTCTGTATATATGTAGCTTCTCGTGAGGGTGAATTTTTGATTTGTGGTTTCGAGAGATGACACGAGTGCTGTGATTATTTTTACTTATTTAAGTTCGATTGCACATTAAACAAACAGTGGCAATATTTTGACCAATCACGAAAAGAGCACTTTAAGTATCGTTTGTCACTTTCGGTCTTATCAATATGTCTATAAGGGGTAAAAAAGTATTGGGGTGAAAATATAAAAAAATAATGTAATTGAATTATTCGAATCCCTGTCTACAGGTTTGATCTATTTCTCCTTAAACTTGATACTTATCTAACTCATTGAAAATTTCTCTTAGTTTTTTTCCACCCTAACTCGTCAAACTAACCATAGCAATAACTTTCAAATCTGAAATTTAAATTGGCCTGCGCCATTCGCATGAACGATTGAGCCCGTACGTTTAATTCATTCATTCATTCGTTCATCCATTCGCTCGATGACCGGCCACAAACTTTTAACATGGAAATTCGCGATCGAAAAAGTTTTAGCACACCCCTCCCAAAGGACATAGGTTTGCTATAAAATCTTCATAATTTTCTACACACAGTTTTACCTTATGTCCTTGAGAGTAAAGGCGAATTGTGTTCATATATTTTTAACTGTAACTTTGTACATATGACGTTTTGGATGTGGGGGGATGGTAACTAACCTCAGGCTTCGTCGTTTAGGATTTTAACATGCGGGAAAATCTATACTGGCCACTCTGGAACCAGCGTTCGTTAAAAAAAGTTTGATAACGGTCGTTTTGTTTGAATAAAGAATGCCGGGTTCGCATGTAGTTACATCGTGGGAGTATTTGGAAGGTATTTTTAGAAAGGCAAATAGAAGGTTGTAAGTAGATATTTGAATAGCTTACACAAACTTTTGATGAACATGTACACAAATTGTTGTTATTTATTTGAACAGTTTTATAACTTGAACATAAATCGTAATCATCCTACCGGCTGTGCCAATTGTATGAAAAAAATTTTGATGTTTTTTTCTGTTGCTGAATTGATTTTTTTAGCTACATATCAGTTCTCGCGATGATATCATTCGCGTTTCGAGTATGTTTACAGCTTTCTTGAAAGTACCGTGAGAGATACTTACTACCTACCGTTACCATGTTTTTTCAGAAAACGATCCTTTTAAGATCTTAAAAGCAGTCTTGAAGGATAAAGTTATTCATATCCAACTGTACGGCCAGTAAACACTATCAACACAAAAATGTCTCAAACAGACGAGTAAACATGGCAACATTGCCAACCCGTCTTCAAAACGTTGAAAATTCAATGACATTTGCCGGAGGCGACTGATATCTTTTTTACGAGTCACAAAAAAAATAGCAGAACTTTTATATCGGATCCAATTTTGCTCTGTAACTATGTCGGGATCCGTGATAAGCTTTTTATAAGGGTTGCTCACACGTTGCGAGGATTCTGCTGTAGTGCTTTAAAATACTGGCCGGTTAGAAAAAGAAATCGATTGTGTCTGGACACTGCTTTGATAAAATCAATATTGTTTTTTTAAACGCCTTGATATTGAGGTATGTGGGAGTTGTAGCTGATGTAAGGGTATATGGAAGAATAGCTTTTTTTTTCTTTTTTTACACCCATGAGCATATACAAGTTCATTACACAAAGTTCAAACTTGGATACAGATCAAGATTTAGTCCTTTCTGAGAAAGCTATTAGAAAAAAATATTTACGAATACTGATTAACAGTCCGTGAATACTGAAAAGAATATTGATTCATTTTTACACGTTTATTCTATAAAAAAATAAACTTTGAGTGATACTGAACTTGAAGATATCTCTTATACTCGCAATTCGTATTCGTATGTACTTTTGTAATCTTATAGTACTAAGATGATGACGAATGATCATGAACTGAAGTGTTTCGTCATAGCGTTGACAAGAATACTTCAAAAGAACCTAAAGATGTATTTATATGGTTTCCCAATTCTTTTCACATCGGAGTTTCATTTTTAACCGATTCTCAAGTGCCACCTACACGATACACCCCATCGTTTTTCGTACGCAATCGCCTTAAGTACTCTCGTCGTGTTTGTGATACGCTCAGCGAAATTACACGCTTCCTCACGACCAAACACGGGGTGTCAACCCCTGGTCATTAACATATATACACTGTTTCACCTTATGCCGTAAGCTTAAGGTCGAAATTTGGATACATGTTTCTGTGTATCAACCTTTGAAAGTCATAAATACGTTTACCTTGTTGGATCTTATGTCGGTGCGATAAGGTTGAAATGTGTGCAGGTTTTTATGCACGGGTTGTTTCTTTAAAGTGCGAGTTGCATCATTTGCAGGTTTCTTTATGTGCATTAGTTTTGAGGAGTAAGGTTTATTATGATTGCTTGTAACTTCACGAGTGCTGTTAGCACGTTGCTAATTGCTACGTCTTTAAAAAAGTACTCACATTTATTGTTTAAAGTATCACGTTGATAATTACTCTCTAAATAATGATAATTTATTTAAGTATGCAATTTTCTGAAGCATTATGTGATTACATAATACTGAAACAGTTTAATGAATACAATTTTTTGGTGTCAGTAATAGATACATATTTTTGATAAAAATGTGTGGCTACATATTTTTCAAATCTCATTATGTAAAGACCGTATTGTTATTTATAAATACAAGTTCAACCTGGTCTAACTCTTGAAATATGTATTATTTTGCGTTTCTATGTTCTGAGTGTATGGCGTGTAGGTATTTTTGAGAGTTATGTGATATATGGCTACTTTCCAAATTATTTATTTTAGGGTCTTTATGATGCTTTCAATATTGCCTATCAAACGTATTTCGGACAAACCTATTCAGCTGAATGTAAGACTATTCCAGCGACTGCATGTTACTATTTTTAGAAAAAATAAGGCAAGATGCTGCCCGAGTATATTATCTAAACGGTGTCTTCATGATTCCCCAATCAAGCATACGCAAATTAAATGTGGTGGATTTAATGTTTTGCTTAAAATGGGATTTTTACACAACGATTTAGATGACCTTCACTTTCTTACGCGTATGGGAACAGTAAAACAGCTATAAGAATCAGCCACACATAAAAGCCTTAATGAACATGCCATGGGCTTGATCCATCGTTGGAACAGGTGGATGTAAATGCTCCATGATTGTTATATTGGATGTCAAAGTCAGAATACACGTAAGCTACATACCATATTCTCTTTAAAGTATCCTTTCACAAATTCAGGACATTTTTTTTGTGAAATTTAAGTGCTATGAAAATACCTAAATGTTTGACATTACGAAGCACGTGAAAACTTGTCTTTCATAGTACGATTTTTTTGTGTGTGATGTCGTCCTTTTCGCAAACCGTAAATTTTTTTGCAGTATTTGTCCGAAATATTTTTTATTACTCGGGAGGATTGGGTTAGTTGTGTCTAATCCAGATGTTTCACGTCGAGTTTCTAGGATGAAATGTGTACCTTATTAAAGCAGTAATTAGACACATGTATGTTTTTTATGTAAAAATGTAATATAAAAAAAATACGGCCTAGTAAAGTTGTATTTATAAAAAACGATACAGTCCTTATATATACTTTTAGACGTGACTGTACGTAATTCGTCATGGTGGCTTTATATAAAAACAAAATGTCCGCGAGCATCAGCCGTCATATGAACTCTTTTCAAAATATTATAAGCATAGAGTAATAACTAGAGGCTACAACGAAACGTTCCAAGTGATTTAGGTTAACCCCCTTATTCATAAACGTTTGTTAACATAACAAGCCGCTAATAATTGTTTGTCCCTTTCGGTCTTAACAATGTGTCCATAAGAGCAAAAGGGACAAACAATTATTAGCGCCTTGTTAAGTTAACAAACGTTTATGAATAAGGAAGGGAGTAAATAGATAACCCATTTTTAATCCAATCACACGTTCCAAATTAAATTGTAGGAAATAATAACAATATTGGACATTTTGTCGCGATTCTAGAGTCATATAGGGTTTCAGTTTGTTGAGTCAGTTGAGTTTTTCCTTAGCTATTAGAAACAAATTTAATAATTATGAATTATTCCATTTCGTGACCGTTGGTTAAAATGCAAAACTAATGGCAATGTTGGTTAGAAAATGGAGCGCGGATAAGTTGTTCCTTAATTTGACACTGAAAACCAGCGCCATGGTTTACCGTGGCAACATGCTGAGTGGAGATCCCTTTTAACGTCTAAACTCTGTTATTTTTTTTGTGTGTTTTATCTACTGTGTTTGTGGCGTTAAATAAATGTATTTTCTTTCTTCTTTCTTTCTTTCTAATTTTATTGGTTGCTATGTACGAGTATATGTATGCCTTGCCTTCTCTCGTAAATGCTCATGTAAATACCTAAGAATATTTTGAGCGGCACTCAACAAACTAAAGCCTGAACATGAATATTCCAAAGGCTGACTTAAGGCTACAAACTGATGGGGTAAGTCCGCTGGAGCCTGAGTGACGTATCTGCTCGAACCGGCCTCCGATGCAAGACGATGCAAGTACTAGTATCTTGTAGAACAATATATTATTATTTACATATTGGGATATACGAGTATAACACGAGAGAATGAGTATGTAGTGTTAGTTTTGAACAGGGCCATGACATAATATCTTGTCCACAATATAATAAGTAAGAAAGGAATATTCACCTACTTTATTTACGTGCAATAAATAATGTCAAAGCAGATTTCACATGAATATGTTGGCAGATAATTTCACAGGTGTTAATGACAGTAATGTTTGTTTTTCAAGATAAAGAAAAATAAGATACACATTTTCTAACTAAAGTATTTTGCAAACAATTTGTTAGAAAATGTAAATATACAAGGTAGCCTATTAGGTGCTAGATTGCCGTGTGGTGACAGCACTGACGGCTGTAAGAGTACATTTGTCACCATCCCAACTTTTCCCGTGGATATAAGAGTCGGCTAAGGGATTGAAGCGTCACTGACCATTATTTGATAAAAGATTGATGATGGGCAGCAGTGTCATCATAGTGGACACATTACTGCGATCGCCAATCCGCTTGCCCAGCGTGGCGATTATGGGCATTTACCTCCTGATGTGTCTAGACGCATAGTTAATAGGAGAGGCCTACGTCCAGCAGTGGACTAGCATAGGCTGATGATGATAACTACTTCTTCTGAAACTTTAACTTATCTATTAAACCTACACAAAAAGTACTCAGGCATACGTATACCTAAGTAATTACTAATTACCGATAATTTTATTGGATGGGCAACCATAATCGTGATTGAATGCAAAACGCAACTCTATTTTCAAGCGCTTAGAGTTAGATGAAATATTTCTCGAAATGACAGATACTTTACACCCACACACGTAATAACTTGATGTGAAAATAATCTCCATTATAACAATCCAAGATTCTATTTCCAAGACACTAACCCACGTCTCAAAGTCAGATATCCCCATTAGGAAATTGGAGTAAATATGTCTCCGGCGAGACAATATTTCATCTTGTAAATTATGATAATGGCAAAGATGGGCTTAAGATAACGATAAATCTTTTTTTGGCGGATCCGTTAGTCACTGTAATGACCTTTTGTCATAATTGACAGCGTCATTAATGGTTTAATGGAAAACATTTTTAGGGGTTTGTGAAAAAGGTAAGTTTAGGAAAAGTGTAATGTAACTAATAATGATTCAGTAATATTTAGTTACTATATAATAATATTGAGTACGAGTCGATTACATAGTCAAGGGCCTGTAATGAAAACAAAATTTAATTTTACGTCATTATTTTTGTGTTACGAATTTAAATTATGTGTAACAATTTTTGGCAGTGAAAAAATCGTCAAATTAGAATTCTCAATGAGCGTCCTACAATACATGCCTACATTTTTTAAATATGACGCCTTTTTCTACTGCCAAAAGTTGTTGGACGGAATACACACTAATTAGTATCCATCCATCCCGCTCGTACTCGCGTATTAGTGCGAGCGAGCCGGATAGAAAGTAAACGTGCCTTAATATCGTAACGGCAGCTCATACTACTATACTATACTGCTAAACTGGACGTATTTATGGAAAAAGGAACCAACCCACAAGAATTTTTCGTTCTAATTAACACCTAATTTTTATTCGAAACGAGTGACGATGTTTTAAAACACGACCGACAGGGAGTGTATTAAATCGACACGAGTTACGAATTTAGTTTTTGCATTTGTCTCGTACGACGTTTTTTAGTACAGATGGCCCTCCGAAGTTTTGCACATGACGTAAAATGACCCACTTCTCGCACTAGAGCCTAAAAATGTCACTATCTGTACTAAGTAAATTTTTACAATGGCAACTTAGTATGGATTGCTTCCTTTTTGCATAAATACGTCCAACTATGGGGTTGGAAAGTAAAGGATACCTACGTTAGGTTTTACTCGATACGTAAAGCCTTATCTCACGCTCGTACTGGTATATTGGAGCGAGCGCAATGGCCTGCTTTGGAATATAATTGAATAGTATAGAATGGAACTTAATCCAGAACGCTTAATTTAAACTTAACTTAATTACAATGACAGTACACATTTATAAAGCGTTACTGAAAAGGTCCACATTCAGCTTCATGCTGAGAGACCTTTGAGGACCCTGGCGCTGATCTTCCGTGGGGACCCTTCCGAGAGAGCGCAAACTACAAGCTACACATAATAAATATTTGATATTACGTATCGAGTTATAATATTAAGGCCAGCCGTACACCTGTAAGTTCTTACGTAAATTATAGGGACATTCTAAGGAATGAGAGGTGAATATTACTATCTCATTCCTTAGTATAGCTCCATCCCTATAACTTACGTAAGAACTTACAGGTATACGAGCGCTCTTACGTATCGAGTAAACAGTGGTATGGCAGTCATGGGGTCAGTTAAAACGTCGAGCCGTTTTAGAGTAAATATGTCTCCCAGACAAAGATTTAAATAAAACAAAATAAAGTAGATCGCCATTAATTAGAATTAACCCTTCTTGTAATAATTTAAATAAAGAACCCGCTATTACAAATATTACAAGCACTTAGCGCAGAAGTGAGGCTATAAAATAAATTTCCAGGGAAAATAGTAATTAAGTTTCACGTACAGTTTAAACCGCGTCATATAAAATGTACGAAGTCTGAATAGGTGTAAATTATGTTTAAAGCTAACAGTTTCTACGTAAAGTAAGGTTATTAATATGAAATGTTGGGTTAACACGTGTTACGGGAAAACTAGTTTGTGCTTATTCAGTTAATAATTCAATTTTAAAATTTAAAGACCTGTTTTTTAGTCGGTAGTGATCCTGCCTACGAAATTCAGAGTTTCACGGGCTATGAATCCCGATGAATGTTCGGGGCAGGGATCGGATACCGGTTTTTTCTCCATACAAAATAACGTTCGAATTCCGTTCTTTTTCATTCTTCGGTTTATATTTTTTTTGTTAATGGAGTAACTAAAAAATATGATGTTAATAGTTACATAAAATGTTGAATACTGCATAAAGAGTGTAAAATATTTTAAGATATTGAGCTATTTCGAGGTTTTTCTAAAATACCGGTTCCGATCCCTGGTTTGGGGTATGAATCCCGGATTTGACATAGGAACTGTCCCATATAGAACTAATTAGTACAGAAATTATTCTTAGTTCTTGCCAAGTGAGGTTATAGGTACGGTTGCCAGACGTACTATAATATTAAGTATTGTACTGTATTTTACCTACATGTACTTACGATTTACGATACGACACACGCATCCGGTGTGCCTCAGCCTTAACTCTTCAAGTGGTTGGAATGCGTTTGCAAGCCCTTCAACACCATAGCTGTTTGCTGCCTCGGCATCGACGCGGGTAAATACACTTATAAACTGTATAATGTGTGCCTGTGCCTACATGTACGGGTTATGTGCAACTGGCTAACTTCATTTGCGTGGTTTTTGTTCAGCTGTATTTTTTATTTGATTTCTAGGAAAACAATCAAAAATCACGAAACAGCTCCTAGATTGAGGTACCTTATTAAAAAAATAAGAACAAAAATACAGTCTGTATTTGATCGTAAAGCAAAGAAAGAAACACATTAATTTTTAGATCATACTAAACAACTTTTACTATGGGGCCAAACTCGAATTCGTGAAAAAAAAAATTACTCTCCCATACAACGTGTTCATGATCACGCAATCAAAATGTATGAAAATGTCCAAATTTTTTTCGTGAATTCGGGTTTGGCCCCATAGTAAAAGTTGTTTAGTATGATCTAAAAATTAATGTGTTTCTTTCTTTGCTTTACGATCAAATACATACTGTATAAAAGTACTCCACTTATTCAGTTAAAATTTAAAGTATCTTTCGGTGCATTGTAAAACGCTGGCAGGAATCTTTTTAGTTACTCAATATAGTATCAGAAAGATGACCATTTTCGTAAAAAAAGTACACCGGACTCTTAATTATAATTAATATAATTATAGTTACAATTCGGATATCTATTTAAATATACCTGTTTTCTATAATGGTTATTTTGTTCTTTAAAACATTTCGATATTTAGGTACACAGCGCGAGTTTAATTTAGCAAAACACTCAACGTAATACAATAAAAAATCGTGTTTTCCTCAAAATGTAACCAATATAATGCCGCTAGGGAGTTTCGAGATCCTAGCCTAGAGCTAGAATGATGAATCTTCATAAAAGAACCCCATTTTCGGAGATTGCGTAGTAGTTTAGGAAGGTTACCTGTATCTCAAGCCCGAAACACTGTTCCCCCTTGTTTACTTTACTTGGTTTACTTATAGTATTTTCCAGATAATGTACAAAGTCGTAAAAATTCTTTTTTTACGGAAAAGCAGTTTGCCTACGTCCAGTAGTGGACTGAGATAGGCAGATGATGTGATGTGATGTAACCAAACTTAACTGATAGCATACTAAGGGTCTGTTCACACTAGCGATTCCCTTGGGCTATTTTAAAGCGATTTCTATACAAAAATTGCACGCGGCATGCGGCGATGTCGCCGCGAGGTCGCCGCGTCCAATTTTATATACACATCGTTTTAAATCGCCCAAATGAATCGCTAGTGTGAACCTGAACAGGCCCTAAGCTGACTCGATAGCACACTCAATCGACATTCAAGTCATTATGAGAAAAAAAACTGCCTGGTCTTATTAGTAAAGGCATTAAGGCGGCTTTATTAGAATTAGAATTAGATTTGGATAGAAGAAACAAGTTCATTCATTTGTATGGCGGCCGAGCGTGTCAGATTTTATACTGAAGTTGTTACTTGCCTTTGATTTTAAATATGTCTCAGGCCCTTGAGTATTCATATTTTTTTGTGTTATTGCAATTAATATTACTTAATGTTTTTGTTCACTTCAACTTACAAAATTTGACGCCCGAAAGCTGCAAGCTGCGATTAAAGACGGACAACTCGGTGGATTTCACTGAGTTAATTTGACACGCTAAGTAGATAAGTTTGCTTGATCTATGGTATATATGACATCTGTGATTATAACTAATGTGATACTCAAACATAAAAATATTATCGAACCGGGTTACTCACGTCGATTATTGCTCGACATTAGGCATAAGTATCGGTTCTAGCAGGGCACAGGCCCGCGGTATGCGTCGGGCTTTGACCGAGGCTACTCCGGACGAGGACCCTCTTAATGGGGCGAAACATGTCGAGCAATCATCGACTTAAATACGCGAGTAACCCGGTTCGATAATAATTTAATATGCCGTCTTAATTATATTTTGTGCAATGATATTTAAATATACATAAAGCCAGCCTTAGCCTGGTCTCAGTCTAGCTCAGACAGTCTTGACTATTTTATCTCTTTATTATATTAGAGTGCCGCCGCAATCTGCAGCTCCTTTGTTTCGGAGATGAAATGAAGAACGACCGCCGTTCGTCTGGCGGTAGGGTTGCCGATCTATTCCTAACGTGTGATAACAAAAAAATTAAAATCATATTCCCTACACCTGTAAATTAAACTAGTCACATAAATTACATAGTTTGTTCATGAACTCTACGATATCTGAAGGTGCATGCAGACCAAAAGAGCATTCGCTGTTCTAACCCCCTACTTTACGAAATTCGATCGTTACACGAAACGTGATTCGTTGATTTCGTAGAGTGTGGGATAGAATAGCGAATGCTCTTTTGGTCTGCGTGCACCTTGAGAGGTTCTTAATTATAGTAATATGTAATATTTGTAATAGGTATTATTAATGAATGACTATGACTATGACTTTGACTATTGTTTGGCCTAGGAACGAGCCAGTCTTAGCGTCATGTAGACTCAATAGACTACTTGACCCATTTTTAAAGTTTGTCTTATATTATTAATCAATATCTGATTAACGGAAAAAAAAAATATATTTTTTTTGACGACCTAGAAAACCGCAAAATTATAACTTAAAATTTAAACTTTCGTTACTGGGCGAAAACGGTACTAGCCATGTTAATGCTTAGATTATCTGTGGTGTGACGTCACTCAAACCGAAAACAAACATTTGGCATGTCACTTATGTTATGTCAATGTCACAGCAAAGCTACATGCCTACCATGTCCATGGCGAATTTCACTCGTATAAGATTCGACATGAATTTAGTTTAAGATCCTATGACGTCACATCATGGCCGACACCGTTTTCAGAGTACGAAATTAAAAAAAAATAAAACAATTTTTTCAATAAAAAATATGTACCCATCAAACACTTTTAATACACCGTAAATGAAAAATATTGATCTTTTCAATAAATACTACAGAAAATAATCATTTTTTGCACTAAATTTGATATGAGTCAAGTAGCCTATTAATTTCTTTTTGGTTTAGGGTCTCTACCGCAATCTACCGCAATTTACACTATCGTCAGAAATAGTTGACAATTGTAGTGACAACCCTAGCGTGCTTTTGTGGACGTTTTTTGGCTCCCCATCGTCGGGAAGGTGTTATGAAATTGTCTCTTGTCTCAGGCTCATCTCATTACACAATGCCCTGATTGAAATGTCTCCCGTTTGCTTTTGTACTGGTTTACCCTTTATGCGAGTTCATAGTCAGACTGCTGGCAACTGGCAGGAGATAGCGAACTAGGTGCTCACAATTTTATTATCAGATTTTCTGAAACTTTACTTTTTAACTACCTGAGATATATCCGACAAAATTTTTGTTAGAATACCTTCATCATCAGCCTTTCTCAGTCTACTGCTGGACTTAGGCCTCTCCTATTAACTATGCGTATAGATGCATTAGGAGGTAAATGCCCATAATCGCCGCGCTGGGCAAGCGGAGTGGCGATCGCAGTAATGTGTCCACATGATGACGCTGCTGCTCATCATCAATCAAATCAAAGAATAGTCAGTGACACTTCAATCCCTTAGTTGACTCTTACAACACCCGCGGGAAGAGTTGGGGAAAATGAGATTGAATACCTTATTTCATTATAATAATAAAATCTTTTTTACTTTTGTGGCCACCCAATGAGCATGAAAAGACTTTAATTTTAGTCAGGTTTGTAACGACAATTAAGCACTAATTTCAATAAAAATCGGTTTAGCTATTAATTTTGCAAACTATAAGCGATATTATAATTTAAAAACGCAGATCAAGCTTAAATTCCTAAATATATCGTACTTAATTATCGTTACGAACCTGATTGCAATTAAGGTTTTTTAATGTATCGCTAATCGGGTGTCCCTTAAAATGAAAATGCCCATATGTATACTTATTATATGTACTTAATTTAATTACATTATTTACACCGTGCACTGGATTAATGTTTTGTGTTTATTTTCAGGTAATGCCCTACTGATTTCGGAGAAATGCTTTCACTATTGGTATGTTTCATGTATACAGGGTGTTTTTTTTTCGAACGTTCAAATTCTACGTAGTGAATGTGTAGGTCATACTCACCAACTTTTACTATGGGGACAAAGTCGAAATCGCGAAAAAAAAATCAGCTGTTTCATACAAATTGGCGGCATTACGCCGGCCGAAATGTATGAAACAGCTGATTTTTTTTTCGCGATTTCGACTTTGTCCCCATAGTAAAAGTTGGTCAGTATGAGCTACACATTCACTACGTAGAATTTGAACGGTCGAAAAAAAAAACACCCTGTATATATTTACCTACTTTACAAGGCAGATTATGTAATCTATATTATTTGTCCAGTCGAACAAAGACCCCTTTAGTGGCCGGTCATTGGCTTTCGCCTAATTTTGGACATAATGCTCCTTGTGACCATAACTAGTGCGTTGTTTTATTAACATACAATAACTGGTCGTTATTTCTATCAATAGTAGCTTTTTTCGGTACTTTTAAATAGTTATATCAATTCCAAAATACAACCTGTCGACAATCTATAACCACTCACTTGCTTCATGTAGCTTTTGTTACATGTCATCACTCTTATTTTACACATTTTAAAATCAAAGCAAGTGAGTGGTTATTGAACTGAAAACTGTAAATAAATAAATATCTTGGGACATCTTACACAAATCGACCTAGCCATGGTGAGCTCAATTAAGGTTTGTGATGTGGGTACCAGTCGAAAATACATGTCATATAATAGATATAGATACGTATCGATATTTAAATACATACACAGTCACGATTAAGGCACAAATATTTGTGATAAATAAATATACAAATAAGGCCTTCGCCGTGATTCGAACCCGGAACCTCCAGCTTCGTAGGCAGGGTCACTACCAACTAGGCTACGGAGGCTGACAAATTATGGAAACTAATAATAGGCTTAGCATAACCAAAATAAACGTGTCTCACTATCTTAACGATTGTCCCTTTAAAAGCTTACCCGGGCAATTTGCTGACTCTCCGCGAGTTTTGCTGACAATGTAACTAGAGGCCTAATTAATGGGCCTCGATACTTATCTGTACGAAAACTACGAGCCTTATAAAACTGGACGTAGGCAGTAGGCATTTATAGGAGGCGCAACGGCCGCATCAAATATAATGGGCGATTATATCGCGCGATCGCTGCAGATAGAAGCGCTGTGGCTCTCAAACTGTGGACTAGGACTTTTTTATATGTCGGTGGTAAGCTAGCATACGGCTCGCTTGATGGTGAACAGCTGCTATACTGCCCCCGTTAGTATAAACGCAGTAACTAGGTTTAAAATGATAATTAAAACCAAAACACAATTCAGTTGAATAAAGTAAACAATTGATTGACACTTCAAAACTAGTTACTGCGTTTATGCTAACGGGGGCAGCATATTTGTCGAGCCTCTTACGAGGTTTTTAGAGAGTACTGAAGTCGACGGTTTTTTTATTGTACGATCAAATAGTACTTTAAAAAACCGTCGGTTTTGTAAATAGATGTAGGTAACTATAGTAATTATTGTCCTTGAGTTGTAAACGGCCATAATCTAATGCATACTAGAACATTCACAAGACTAACATCAGTTACCAATTGTGTTATGTGTTTTATCATCATCATCATCTAGTCCTAGCCGATTTCGGCCACGGCGACTGGTTACACTGGTTGTTGAGCGCGTCGTTCATGTGCTCTCAGGTGACTGATGTAGCCAATATTTGCAGCAAATGTGCGGCCACAGTCGCTGCAAGTCAGCACCCCTCCGATAAAATTGTAATTAATGACCGCAGGTGGCCTGGTCTTAAACTCGTTGTGCCTAAGATCGAGTTGCACGCATCTCTCATTTTCAAAGGCTTGCACTTTGCTCTACACTGTACGCCTCCATTTAGGTCGATCTTGGGCCAAAGTCTCCCATTGCGAAGATATGTGTTTTATATTGTTTCATTAAACTTCAGTAATTCAGGTATCCATGTGTCGGGCCTAGCCTTGTAGATGCACGCTTAAATCTACTTAATTAATTTAACTTTAATGTATGACAATGAAGGCATATCGCGAACTAAAATAACTATAAATCGAAATATAAATACATCATTGGGAATGTTTCATTGATTTTATATACCTAATGGTCTTTAAGTAAGGACAACGATAATAATTCTGAAATAATGTATGCACATTAACAACGAAATACTGAAATTGAATACCGGTTTTATTGTATAATACTGGTACAAGGTATCTACTCATTCGATATTCGTAATTTTCATGCTGTCTGCTTTTGCTACGACGGCATTGTTGGAGAGAAGGGAACAGAAACTTGAAATTTTCTATTAATGCTGTTAAATGTGATTGGCTGTAAGATGAAGTCGACACAAAAAAGATAGAAATGCGAGCACGAAATATTGACTTAGTGGCATTGATAGGTAACACCTTTTATTAAACTTATTTCGTCTGATTTTCAATTGCCGCCTAAATTCAGAGTAACTCGTGTGGATCAAACTCGAATACGTAAACGTAATTCATATTTCATATCTTATTTTAATGCCGATCGTCTCAATATTGCTTTTAGATTGCCTTCGAATCGTATATCTAATATTTTTGGAAGGTCGTTTTACAGCAACAGCTCATAAATAAAGAAAACATATTAAAGTCTCAGAAGACTGATACGTTAAAGCCGTAAATCTTTTCATAATGCTTCATGCCATAGAAATCACTATTTTGCTATTGTAAACTCTTTAACTGCTTGGGTCTTAACGTAACTGATATTTTTCGAGATTTTGCCATCAACATGATGTAGAAATACGAGTGCGCAAAGAGTCATTTAAAAGCAATTAACATACCTCTACAAGTTTATCTTAAAATTAATATCAGACCAAGTGTCGTTGGATACAAGCACCATCAGTTGTATTGTACTTGTATAATCTTCTAAGAAGGTATTAAACATTTTCTACTGAAGTAGAGTAAAAATCATTATTACCTGTTTAGATTTAAAAAAATTATGGAAAATATTCAATAAAATGAATACGCGTTTCGAAACCTGGCAACATTACTATACACATATAAAACAGATAGGGTAGTGTCACCAAAGAGTACGCACTTGAAAAACTTTTATTAAAGAAAAAATCAACTTTTTATAGGTGCCACTGGTGTTCCCAATATAAGAATAAATAAAACAACTAAAAGCAATGCGTACTCTTTGGTAGCGCGTACTGTTGGCTCTATCTACCCTATGTTTCCAAGTTTGTATAGAATGTACTCAATGAGGGTTTTTGATATATTTTCTGCCACAACAGCTGTCAGATTCATACTTCGCGTATATATTTTGACAGTTCGATGGACCTTGCCACAGTGCTGTCATCTCACCGCCCCACAGTGACAGAAAAAGTATCAAAAACCCTCTTTGATTTATTCGAATGTCAGGTACCAGTGTTAAAGGTTGGGAGCCGATGCCTCGACCGGTCCGACCGGCTCGCACGGATTGCAAGTTGCAACTACACTAGACGCGACGCACGCTTCTATGGGACCAACGAGCTCGCATAAAAGTACTGAAAAAATGTAATAGCCTCTTAAGGCCAGCCATACTCGTACAAAGGAAAGGTAAACTTTCAATGGCAATTTTTTGATATTAAATATCAAAAAATTCCTACTCTGTCCTACTCTGCAGGAAACAAAGTTGATTTAAGTTTTAGAATTATGACTAACATGAGACTCAAACATATTAAAATACGCGTCGGGCTTTGGCTGAGGGTGCTCTGGACGAGGACCCTCTTAATGGGTCGAAACATGTCGAGCAATCATCGACTAAAATACGTGAACCAGTTCGGTAATATTTTAATATGTTTCATTTAAGTTTGTCCGAAAAACAAATGCAACTTCATTTTGAATATATTATTTTGTTCAATGTTAATAAATAAATATCTTGGGCTATCTTACAGCTCAGTTAAGAATGTGGTATATGGATGTATTTGGTTATTGCACACAAAAGTACATTTAGAAATAGAAATAAGTACGTTCGTTACGTACCTTCAGTAGTAATAGCATGTAATGAAATGATCCATCATAATTGAGAAATCCCACCACCTCAAAGCTTGTATTGTGAGTACTAAAACCAACTACCTAAATATTTTTGCGAAAAACATTAAATTCGAAACGAGTGGCGATGATTTGAATCACGACTGAAGGGAGTTTTTTAAATCGACTCGAGTTACGAATTTCTTTTTTGCACGTGTCTCGTACGACGTTTTTTAGTAGTACTCTGTTCTAAAAATATATTTTTAGATGAATATTTTTAGAACGTCGCATTTATGGTGCCTTTTTTAGGCGCTAGTGCGAGAAGTGGCTCATTTTACGTCCGGTCCAAAACTTCGGAGGGCCATCTGTACTAAAAAACGTCGTACGAGACACGTGCAAAAACGAAATTCGTAACTCGTGTCGATTTAAAATTTAAAAGACTCCCTATCGGTCGTGTTTTAAAACATCGCCACTCGTTTCGAATTTCATGTTTTTCGCACTTATGTCGTAATGTAATATTACCGGATTTTATTAAGGACTGAATGAGTCAGCCTTCCATAAACTGACCTGTTTACCCAAACAGCATCCAATTTTGACACCTCAACTACAAATATTATATCATCGCCTCCAACACACGTCAACAAATTTCATCCTTATACCTTATACATACGTTCCGAGGTGTATACATATTATTAGACGTGCCTAAGCCCTGAACGAAGCTCAGATAAGACGTACAAAATGTTTGCTTGAACAACAGAGCTGTGATGATATGGAATAAAGCGAGTGTTTAGTACTAAGCCATGTCAGTTGTGGATTATTGTCGGAGCACGACTTCCGAGGACGTATTCGAGAAGCTTCGCGAATCGATGTGTCACCAGTAAAAAAAACCGGCCAAGAGCATGTCGGGCCATGCTCAGTGTAGGTTTCCGTAGTTATTCAAAAACGGATGAGCCGATTATGTTCGAAATAGTTTTGTTTTAAATTTTATAAGCCCACTATCCATGATGTTTTTTCATATTTTTTAGACTTACGGATCAAGAGGGGCGGACACAATTTTTTTTTTCTTCTGGAGCGATTATCTCCGAAAATATTGACTTTAGAAAAAAAACATTTATTTTTAAGAGACCTATTCAATGATACCCTACACTATGGGATTAAAGCAAATAAAAAAAAAGCATCCCCACTTCACCAGTTGGGGAGGGGCCCGAAAAAAAATGTTCTAGTTTTTATTGTACCACTTAGTTGGCATGATTATTATGTATACCTCTACCAAATTCCAGATTTCTAGTATTAACGGCCACTGAGCTATGCTGCGGACAGACGGACATGGCGAAACTATAAGGGTTCCGTTTTTGCCGTTGTTAAAAAACCGCTTTAACTCTCATCGCTCATCACTTTTCGGGACACCCAATTGGCGTAAAATTAAAAAAAAACTTGACCTAAGTATTAAATTTCAATACAAAATCGGTTTTGGTGTTCATTTTGTAAATTATAAGCAATATTTTAATATAAATATGCCCACAAAGCTTAAATTGTTAAATATATTGTACTTAATTATCGTTCGACAAACAATTATTAGCTACTTTCTAGCTAAGTTAGCAGACGTTTATGAATAAAGGGGTACACTTACATTTTGCCAGTTGCCGTTTGGAATTACAGGGCTATACCGCTTTGAAGTCACGTGAGCCCATTTGTACCTTGTATTCGCAGTATGCAGATATACAGGAGAAATAAGTAGCTCGCTATATAATATACACGATGCTTGCGAGCATTGCCGGCATTCTCAGCCTTCGTAGCCTAGCTCATAGTGACCCTGTTTACGAGGCTGGATGTTCTGGGTTCAAATCCCTGAGGGCATTATTTGTGTGTTTATTTTTACCACCTTATACGAGGGCCGCACTGAAAGTTTTGAGAATCTAGGAAACTGTATAAATTATGAGTTTTTTGTTTTTTTTGGATAATATGTACAATTTTTTAATACAATTTAAAATACATTTTGTCACCACCCCAACTCCTCCTGTGGGTGTCGTAAGAGTCGACTAAGGGAAGTTGAAGTGTCACTAACCATTATTTGAAAAATTGATGAGGGGCAGCAGCGTCATCAATCATCATCATCATAGTGGACACATTACTGCGATCGCCAATCCGCTTGCCCAGCGTGGCGATTATGGGCATTTACCTTCTAATATGTCTATACGCATAGTTAATAGGAGAGGCTTACGTCCAGCAGTGGACTATCATATGCTGATAATGTAATGTATTACATACATACATATGGCATCTAATATTTAAATGTTGTTTACATAGCAGTGTTACTGCTGAAGAAAATATAACTCAAAAAAAATTAAGAAAACAATTTGAGTTGTTGCAATAAATAAAATGATTTAGTATTTTAACTTTCTGTTAGCTTTATAACATTTTTATGAAGCACTTGTGTACAGTCGACGTCAAAGATATATTATCATTATATTAGAATCCTACGCCAGATCAGACGACGCAACGGGGCCACGTCATTACGTCGCCTAAATCAAGCTAGTTTTAAGTTGTTTTAATTTGGTTTGTAATTTTTTACTTCGCAGTGACTTGGTTTTTACACTTTTTACTGTTATGCTGTGAAACTTATTAGAATAAAAAAAAATGGTTTAGGTGCAAAAATATATTTACAAGGCAATAAAGTCGTGTAAATATATTTTTGGCACTTAAATCGTACTGATATCTTTGACATCGACTGTACTTTAAATCGATATAAGCAAGTAATCTGGAGTAAACACGCTGCGGTATCTCGTTATTTACTGTGACGCATAATGACATTTTCATTGCGCATAAAATATTTTATATGCCGGATAGCATCTTGATTTGACGGCTGGCGTGGCCACCCGATATTGGGTACACTTAGAGGTAGCTTACACAGTTGTGCGCATTTTCATATACTTTTACAAGCCGTTAAACGTTAGGAAAGATAGAAGGAAAAAGAAAAAGAGGAAGACCACGGAGAGCCTATATGGAGCAATTGAAGGAAACTATAGATGTTGAAACATATAGAGAGCTGAAGGAAAAGGCAGATAATAGAATAGAATGGAAACTACTCCACCGACAAGAGCCAAGCTCTTAAATAAATGATGATGATGATAACAAGTCGCTAATAATTGTTTGTCCCTTTTGCTCTTATGGCCATATTGTTAAGACCGAAAGGGACAAACAATTATTAGCGGCTTGTTAAGTTAACAAACGTTTATGAATAAGGGGGTTAGACGGTTAATAGATACAGTAAAAAAATAAAACAATAAGTATCCTGGTACTTCTTAGCTTCTTACACAAATCGACTTAGTTCCACGGTAAGCTCAGTTTAAGGCTTGTGATGTGTCTATGAATAAACTCAATTATACTAGATATACGAAACTCTTGAGAAAATGCATAAATAAAGCAAAACAACTACATAATACGAGAGCTATCACACAAGCCAAAAATAAATCCAGAGCCACGTGGCAAATTATTAATGGGCCAACTGTCATACAACCTAACACCATACCTAGTATTACTAATGATCAAAGAAGTTATTCTGATACCACCTCTATAGCAACACTTTTTAATGATTTTTTCATAAACTTGGCCAATCAAATTACTGATAATGAGGTACACACTTATACATCAATACCATTTAATCCAAAAACTATTTTTCTTAAACCATGCGATGAATTAGAAATTTTTAAAATTATTATGTCTCTAAAGAACAGTCTTGTAGTGGGTGCGGATGGGCTAAGTACCAAGGTCATAAAGCTCTGCGCAAAACATATCAGTAAACCTTTGGCACATATAATAAATTTATCCTTTAACCAAGGCATGTTTCCTCAAGAACTCAAGCTATCAATAGTTAAACCTATACATAAGAAAGAGGATAAAGCCCAAATGAATAACTACCGGCCCATTACATTAACGCCTATTCTCTCAAAAGTTATAGAGAAAGCTATGTATAATCGCCTATCGTCTTTTCTTAACGGCATTTTAACCAACAATCAATATGGTTTCCGGAAGGGCAGTTCAACGACATTAGCCTGCTTTAATCTCATAAAACTAGTAACTGAATCAATAAACTACCAAACGCCAGTAGCTGCTATTTTTCTGGACTTAAGTAAGGCATTCGATTTTGTGCACCATTCGATTCTTTTAAATAAGATTGAGAGATATGGTATAAGAGGAAATGCCTTCAGATGGATTAAAAGCTACCTTACAGATCGCAAGCAATGTACAGAAATACAAACTATTGAAAATGATGAACTGATTACTACGAGATCACAATATCGGCACAATAAATGTGGTGTACCTCAAGGGAGTATTCTAGGGCCCCTCTTCTTTATTTTGTACATAAATGACATGCCACTGCATATTAAACAACATTGCATAATGTTTGCTGATGATACGACTCTGATAATTAAATCTAATGACATAAATAATTTTAACAACGACATTGATAACACGCTAGCAGATATAATTAACTGGTTAAACATAAATAAATTAAGAATTAATGTGCAAAAGACTAATATTATGCAATTTAGGACATTCAAAAGTGCTGATATTGATCTAAATGTAAATTACAATACATACCAATTGGAAGAAGTAGAAACAACAAAATTTCTTGGAATAATTATTGACAAATTCTGTAGCTGGAAAGCCCATATTGCATACTTGTGTGAAAGGCTAGACAAGTTTGTTTTTGCGCTAAGAAAATTAAGCAGAACCTCATCTAGAGATTTAGCACTAACTGCTTACCATGGTTACGTGTCATCTCTTCTTAGCTACGGTCTGATTATTTGGGGCAACTCCGTGGATGTGGACGATGCATTTTTAGTACAGAAAAAATGTGTACGAGCAGTGTGTAACACACACTACTTAGAACCATGTAGACCTTTATTTAAAGAAATAAAAGTACTACCACTTCCATGCATGTACATCAAACAAATGTGCGTCTTTGTAAAAGAACATCCAGAATATTTTGAAAAACAAAGTACTTTTTATCCTAGATCTACTAGAAATAAAGATAGGCTATTCTTGCCATATTCTAGAGTAAAGCTCCACAAAAATAATTCGTTCTGTATGGCTATACAAATTTATAACCAGCTACCTAAATGTATCTTAGAGTGTCCTACAGATCGTTTTAAGAAATCTCTTACGAGTTGGCTATTAGACAAGTGTTTTTACTCAGTAAAGGAATATTTATGTTACCAAGATCCGACTTAATTGTAAAACCTGATATTGAGTATTTATATATGTTTTTTTTTCCCTTAATTGTATACGGATTGGATAATTGAGTGTTGTATATTCACGAGTAAACAAGTCGACGTCATCTTTGTGAAATGTTAATTAGATAATGTAGGTATATATTTCTATTTTATTGTACATACTTGTATATAATTATTGCATGCCTTGCTTGGTAGAACATAAGACACGCTCTTTAAATGTTACCATCTATTGTAATTTGAATTTGACTATGTTCTTGCAATAAATAATTGAATTTGAATTTGAATTTGAATTTGATACCAAGCAACGATATATTTATGTAATAGATAGGATAGATACATATTGATCTTAAATACATACACAGCCTTTGGATGGAGGGGATTCGAACCCGGAACTTCGTAGGCAGGGTCATTACCAATTAGGCTATGGAGGCTAACAGTGGACAGTGCATTCGTCTATTTGGGTATATTATGTATATTAATTCAGAATTTAAAATCTCTAGGTGCCAACGGGGGCCATCTCTGGGTTATTATACTCATTCGATAAAAAAAATCGGTTCACGATTAACCGGATCGGAGACATAGAGTATAACACACGTACAAAAAAATAAGTCTAATTGAGAACCTGTTGTTTTTGAAGTCGGTTAAAAATATGAATGCTAGCTCTTTGCCTACCTCTAAAGCGTTATATAACAGCGTGAGATAGCGTTAATATAACTTGCCGCACGTCTCGTTAACTGCTTAAAGCTTAAACGGAGTTAGTCGTTGCAGATATTTCATTATAGCTTCAATGAAGTTTTATTTTCCTCGTAATTTATCGCAGACGTGGCGAAACAGTAATAAATATAAACGCTTTTTGCGAGATTCAAATTCGCGACCCCACTAGCAATGTATCGAGGAAAAATTTTATAAGTTGCGAAACTTCTATAGAGAATATTCTAGGCAATATAATTTTTACAAGCAATCGTGCCAAAACCGTTGTATATACATACTCGTACTTTTCAAGGTATATTTTACGCCTTATTTACTCAATTATGAAATACGTTATTTTTCATTACACTATTTTATAAGTTCTCATGGAAACATTCTCATTGAGAACTTACTCTTAAATTCTCATGAAAATTCCTGGATATTTCCGAGTATATTCCCGCAATTTTGAGAATGTGCTGCAACATTGCTAGGTCCTACTGCGAACTTAGAAATCTGCAAATTGTGAGGATTTATCTCTCTCAGGCACTGGTCTCACCGCGAGCTACTAAGCTATGAACTATCGGCTATAAACACGAACAAAAGATACGCACTCCTGTGTAAATAAAAGAGACATGATATTTTTGATATTTTTGAGCAATGAGCTCCGTGGCTGCTCCGATATTTCTGATGACGACTGTACCGCGAATATCGCATATTGAGCATCTATCTTTGTCACTACAATGAAGTTATAATCAGAGTGACGGAGATAGATGACTGAAATTTTATGTTTCTATCGCGCTCGCACTTATTATTGGAGCGAGCGCGAAGGCCTAATTTACGTATCGAGTAAAACCTAACTAACCGATACTTGCATAGTAATGGTACGGCTACAGGATTTAAATATATTTGGGTTTTATTGCTGTTCTTTTCACACTCACGCGTGACTCCAAAGTATGAATAGAACGGTAATAGAATCAGAATAGAGCACAGACTGTATATAAATAAATAAATAAATAAATATCTTGGGACATCTTACACAAATCGACCTAGTCCCACGGTAAGCTCAATTAAGGCTTGTGATGTGGGTACCAGGCGACGATATATATATAATAGATAGATACATATAGATACTTAAATACATAGACAGCCATGACCAAGGAACAAACATTTGTGATAAATAAATACACAAAGAATGCCCTCGCCGGGATTCGAACCCGGAACCTCCAGCTTCGTAGGCAGGGTCACTACCAACTAGGCTACGGAGGCTGTGTTGTATATGTAACAAGAAAATAGATATTTTAAAGACAAACAGGTCTTAATCGCGTAAACTTACTTTTAATTATATCCTGACATTTGTCTTTAAAACAAGTAGATATTGATCTAACGTACCTACTATTCTAACATTTCTAACTAAATTGTCACTAAACGGGGCGTTCTCGTATCAAATCTCCTCAAATGTCTTTACGGTAAAACCGAGTAGGTAGTTACCCATCTAAGGTCCGTCGTAAATCCTAATCTGTCAGGTGCTTGACCCCACACGTGGTCATATGTCGATATAGCTGTCTCTATCACTAATAGCGTCTATTAAGGTGTAGGAGCGAGATGGTAGATCGCCAAAAGGCACATGGCAACAGAGAAAAATAGACGCACGGTGACTTTGGTTTAGTGGTGTGTCAATTGAGTGCTTTATTGAAGTGAAAAAAAATGAAGGTTACACCAATGTCATAACAAATGAACTATCGGCTTTAAACACGAACAAAAGATACGCACTCCCGTGTAAATGAAAGAGACACGGCGATACTCGCCCAGCGGTGATAGCTGCTAGCTGAAATGTAATGAAATAAAATAAATTCTACTTTAATTGGTGCATGAAAGATTCAAATTGGATGGCAACAACTACGTTGTATGTACCTTGTAATGTCTTACGAGGTTCAATTATGCACAAAATAAACCCACTATTTTTATTACACCCTGTTTAAAACAAATTGATCAAATCTCGAATTAACACCTCAATTGAGATTTATATGCAAATTGCCTAAAATAAACATTTATAATTGAAAGCCATTGACCTGTAAATGACCTTACTTGAGTCATGGCTCACATTCTGGCGCCAGTTGTCATACTAAACTGAACCTTACGATGTTGTGATAAGATACCTAACGTCACAGTTGTACAATTGTACATTGTACATAATATATGTGCTTATTTCACCGTTATGTGTGGCGCTTATTTAAACTTTAAATATTGAGGCAAATGTTTGAGGTTTTTGGCAGATGAGGGCAAATTCTTAAATAATAATAACCCATATAAAGAGTGTCCCAAAAAAAAACTTGCGATTTAAATTTAATGAAAAGGCATACTTTTTTTTACCAATTCCATTTTTTTCCCTGACCCATAAAGTACATAGAATAGGATGAAGTATTATAATTGCAAATCGCCCTGCAGCCCTGGTCTCCTAGACGAAAAACGGCTTTGACGTCATCTTCTGGCCGTTTTCCCTTCATTGAAATGAAGGGAAAACGGTGAATCCCAAATAATTTAATAATCATCATCATCATCATCACATCAGGCGAAAGACGTCCACTGCTGAACATAGGCCTCCCCCAAAGATTGCCACAATGACCGGTCCTGCGCCACCCGCATCCAGCGGACTCCTGCGACCTTCACCAGGTCTTCGGTTCACCTTGTGGGGGGCCTACCCACGCTACGTCTTTTGCCAGGGCCAGAGGTCATCGGTGGTGGTAGTCGGATCTTCGCCGGAGATTCTTAGCACCCCTGACCCCGCTAGCACCCTGGCCGCTATCATAACCAGGGCACCGGGGGTCGCCGGAACCTCGGGGCCGCGGCCTTGTTTGTATCATCATGGGGGGTAATTGCCATAATCGCCACGCTTGGCATGCGGGTTGGCGATCGCAGTGTCTCCACCGCACTTTAGGGATGCTGCTGCCCATCCCCCGGTGGTCTTGGTCGTAGTTTTCAGACATACCCGGGTCATATATTTTATATAATTATATAATCGTCGTATATATTATTATAATTGTCGTATATAATTTAATAATATTGTTTATTTTTTATGGTGTTGTTTATAGTCAAGGTTCTATGTCAACAAGCTTTCGATCGCCCATGGTTTGAAGGAGAGAATTTCACACTGCAGCAATAAAATTCACCCTTATTTATGCAAATTTCATAAAAAAAATTAACAAAGGAGTGTTATGTAACAGCATTACCTTAGAAGAAATCAAAAAATAATGAATACCAACAAAAAATAAATATTTTTCATCGATTTCAAACCTTGCATTATTTTTGGGACAGCCTTTACATAATACATATTCTTTTCACACCACCTATTCGATTACGGGTCTTTTCTCGTCCTGGTAGGACAGAGTATTATTTCATTTAAATTTCTAGAGCATGGACGTGACTAATTGCCTAGACACTAGATTAGATAAATAATCGAGATCTCCATTATTTTCATAAATGAACGTAGAGCAAACAACTAATGCCCGATACGTGTCAAATTGCAAGAAAATGGTATTTATCAATTTTCATAGATACCTGCTTTATGAGTAAATGATGCCTCGCTCTCTTTATATGTGCCGTGTGGTGACGGCAGTAAGAATACATTTGTCACCACCCCAACTCCTGCGGGTGTCGTAAGAGTCGACTAAGGGATTGAAGTGTCACTGACCATATTTGATTAAAGATTGATGATGGGCAGCAGCGTCATTATAGTGGACACATTACTGCGATCGCCAATCCGCTTGCCCAGCGTGGCGATTATGGGCATTTACCTCCTAATGCGTCTATACGCATAGTTAATAGGAGAGGCCTACGTCCAACAGTGGACTATGATAGGCTGACGATGATGATGATGATGATGATGAATAAATGATACCAGAAAGTCTGAAGGCCAACAAGCGGTGTGCCACCTATTATGACATTTACATAAGCTACAATACAACGAGCACACCCCGCCCACGCATTTGGTGTGTCTCGGCCTTTAGATTAGGGAAATATGAGATTATTTTGTACAGGGAATTTATGGTGAAATAACATATCTTTACAAGGATTCAAACCTAGAGCCTCAAGCTTTATCAACTAGTGCACGGGGGCTTTATTTATGTATAAATTTTATGAATTAGGAAAGCTCATAACAAGCTATCAAAAATTACATTATATTTCCGATTTACCGGTCGATTCCGGTAACTAGGATTCAGTCAGAATTAAATTAATAGGTTGAAAGAAATTCTTGAAATCGATATTACCTACGATTCTTGAAATCGATATTATTATCGATATTACTTACATCTGTTTGATAAATGTTAACTGTCCTTCTCTTTTATATGCCTGGGGAAATGGAAAGTGATAATTTTATTATGCCGGATGTATTTGAAATGTCTTGTCTTTGACATAAACGCCTAGAACTTTCTATGTGCATTTTCAACTTCGGAATCTCGGTGCATTGCCGGAATTCGGCATCCGAATATAGCGTGACGGCGGCCGATTTTCGCCGGCGTTCGATCTATTTCTGTGGAACCTTGACATTGACGCATGCGCGAGAGTGGAGCGGCGCAGGCACACCCTCGCACGTGTTTTGTTTTTGATGACATCTCATTGGTTGAGCGAAGTGAGGGATTTCGATTCAGTGAAATAATGGCAGGTTGAGATTGGAGCTTTGTTTTTAATTTAAGGACTTGTGATTTTATTTAGACATGCTTGTAGTCAAATATAATAATCGAATGCGAATATTTTGATGAGGCCTTGGCATTGGTGGGCATTTTCACTTTTAAGGACACCTAATTAGCGTCAAATGAAAAAAAAAACCTTAATTGTAGTCCCTATTTACGCACAAAATTTCAATAAAATATTGGTTTCAAATTAAATTAAATTATAATATCGCTTATACATAGGTAGTTTATAAAATTAACACCCATTTTATAAACTATGTATAAGCGATATTATAAATTACAATGTTTTTGACAGCTCCGCTGAAGAGGTACATTTTTCACTTTGAATGCACTTTGCCTGAATACCCACAACTTGTCTGAAGATAATTATGCCGTTGTGTGCTGCTACAGATATGACGTAAAACATTTTCTTGCTTTTTCATGAAATAAATTCTCAATTACTTCACAGGATTACCATTAAGGGGTTCTTACTAGTTGCCATAAAACGTATTTTAACTGCATTAACCTAAAATTTTCACACGCTCAACGTCAACTACTAAACATAATAATTATAATACAACCCATTCACCACAGCGTGAATTAAGTCCACAGGTTGACACCCTAATTCGGAACGCATAATGATGACGTCACTGCGTTAAAACGACGTAACTACGTTAAAAGCGACGTAATAGCGTTAAAAAAACGTCGGTTACTGTACCCGGTAATTTATAGATCGAGATATGGCCGCTCTTTTGTGCGTGCGTCGATTTAAATATTTAAAGATCGGCCAAGCGTGTTGGAATAAGGGGAATAAAGTTCCGCAGGTTGGTAGTGATATTTCCTGTACTATAAACTATATCGTAAGGCTAGATTAACACGGAGTATTTTTTTGCCGTATACCGTATTCGACATTTTCTCGAACGTCGTCGTAGTAACAACAGACTTTAAATAATAACGTTCACACGGATCCCTCAAACCGTATTCGAGAATGCGTGTGAACGGTACTACACAAAGTCACTACGACGTTCGAGAAAATCTCGTATACGGTATACGGGAAAAAAATACGCCGTGTGAATCTAGCCTGAATGTCGGCATGTCTTTGTCGCTCTAATTAAGATGTAACTGGAGCAACAGAGATAGATCACGGTAGGCCTTTGCTGGTGATAGGACCCGCCCGGATACCTACGGCTACCACCGTCTTACACGTTAACCTGTCGCTAAATAGCAGTGTTAGCACTGCTGTGTTTCGGTTTGGGGGTAAGATAGCCGGGGTAATTACTGGCATAGATAGAGGCAATCCATCTTAGTCCTCAGGGTAGGCAGCGCATAGGCGATTTACTGATCACTATGTCCATGGGCCTCGTTCCTGCTTTCCATCAGGTGGGCTGAGAGCTCAGTTGTCTACCTTCGTCACATAAAATAGCCTGTGTGATGATGGCACTTATCGAATGCCACACTTTAGCTGGTTTAGTTATATGAAACGGGAGTCCGGAAGCATTCCTATTTGAGTTAGAATTGCTTGGCATCGAGGGTTGTTGATGAAGATCTATGGGCCTCATCTCAAACAAGAAAAAAAAACGTTCGCTATTTTTTTCTACTTTTTCTAATCTGAATACGATGCTGAATGGACCTTTACATAGATCGCCACTATTTTTGTTGCACTCTGTATATAATATTCAGTGATAAACTGTAATTCCAATTGTTTGAGTATGTTATGTATGGTATGTTTGATATACCTACACTAGCTGGCATTCCATCACTTTTTTTCAGCTACGGAACCTTAACGATCGTGTTATGTTTTCGCCGGTTGTTTACGTACCCAGACACCTGGCCAGTTATACCAGCATGGGGTCTCGCGTAGTCCACATGTGGGTTTGTATAACTCATATGATTTACGTTAACCGGTTGTCAGGGGTCGACAAACTTTTAGGACAATTTACTAGACATAGGTATTTTATTTTTAAACCAGACGTGTGATATTACGGCACATAGTATGGGAATCCCTTACTGGAAAGCCAAAAATGATGTGATCCTTACATAATGAGAAGTTAAAATAAAAATCCATCGGACAATCTATATAACCTTCATTAAACGCATAACATTCGATTTTGGGCCCTGTGTCACCCGGTCCAAATCTGCTAAAACTTCTACATAATTATGTAGGTGAAAAAGTTACGAGAAGCTCCTTACGTCGTTGCGCCTATAAAATCCGTTATGTGATTGATTTATGACTTTGAAATAGTAACTATACACAAAGAGTATTAATTGGATTAATTAAAATCCACCACATTTCGGTTTTTGTAGGCGCAACGACGTTATGTACTTTCACGTCGACTGTACATAGTTATAGTTAGGTACGTTGTATAAAAGGAAGTAGTTCCTTTAGTTTTTCCAATAAATGCTATAATGTTTCAAGCCGCTTTGTTTATTATAACGAGCTGCTGTGAAAGCACTTCCCAGGAAAAGGTTCTGAAACGAATAAAATGAAAGAAACCGTCTTACAATCGATTTTCTTTTTCAATTTCTCTCAATTGTACACCGAGAATCGATATAAATGCAATGTTCAGGATGCTTAGCCAAGTTGCCAATCGCTAACGCTTAGTAGCGTATCGTAGTTTTCCCTGTCTGTCACTCTTTTAGTGCGACAAAGACAGTTAGCTGCCTTTCGCTTACGATAGACTATTAAGCGTTAGCGATTGGCAGCTTGGCTAAGCATGCTGGTATAATGCGCTAGCAGAAAGCGAAAAAAATATAAACAAATAATGGCTGACTTTCAATAGCATTTGTTGTCTTTGTCACATATCGGGAAACACGTTCGTAGATTTATTTTTACGTTATTACTAAGAAATATAAGAATTTAAAAAATATGAACTTGACTGTGAGGTGACGGCAGTAAGAATACATTTGTCACCACACCAACTCTTCCCGCGACAGTCGTAAGAGCCAACTAAAGACCCGGCCACGACATTTGTCTAATGGCCCGGCCACGACATTGGTCTAAGGCGACCGGCGGCGAGCGAATCCATGAGTTGGAGCGAGATGCCGATATGGGAACTCCCTCGCACGTATGGTTTTCCGCTAAGCCGGTCGCTTTAGACCAATGTCGTGGCCGGGCCTTAAGGCGACCAACGGCGAGCGAATCCATGAGTTAGAGCGGGATGCCGATATTATGGGTACTCCCTCTCGCACGCATGAATTTCCGCTAAGCCGGTCGCCTTAGACCAATGTCGTGGCTGCGGCATAAGGGACTCAAGTGTCACTGACCATTCTTTGATAGAAGATTGATGATGGGCAGCAGCGTCTTCATTGTGGACGCATTACTATGACCGCCATTCCGCTTGTCCAGCGTGGCGATTATTATTCACCTCCCAATGCGTCTATACACTAAACCCCTTATTCATAAACGTCTGCTAACTTAACAAGCCGCTAATAATTGTTTGTCCCTTTTGCTCTTATGGACAAATTGTTAGGACTAGGACCGAAAGGGACAAACAATTATTAGCGGCTTGTGAAGTTAGTAGACGTTTATGAATAAGGGGATAGTTAATAGGAGAGGCCTACGTCCAGCAGACCAGCTGTGGACTGATATAGGCTGATGATGTGATATGAACTCGAGGTTTAATTTGGTGATAAGACCAAGATAGTGTTCAGAAAGCATGAAATAATTCAAGTTTTTTGGTTTATTATTTTTATTTCTTCTGCAGTGTTATTCACTAAGGAAACCGCCTTGCTGTCAGCGCTGTGTCAGTGCTGCGGCAGCGTCGAGCCGAAAAATGGTATTCACTAATGTACTTTAAACGACACTAGTGCTCGGCGACGAATGCGGCGTGAGCTGGAACTACATTGCGTCGAAAGTTTGACGTTTAATGTATGAACTTCGTATTCTCTAACGAAAAACAGCGACGAACTCGCCCACAAGCTCGCTCACAGCCTCGATTCCTAATGTCAAATCAAACAGCTAGGATTTTAGACAAGGCTGTCTCGACATCGAGCTCGTTGACGAACGCAGCGTCGAATGTGTCAATAAGAGAATAGCATAGCTGGCGCCCGGAATACGTTTTATTTTAAGCTAACGATCGAACTGAAATTTACAAATGCATTTTAAACTTCATTTGTTACATTTTGT
>JALPQI010009969.1:0-37717 GCA_025490895.1 Thaumatotibia leucotreta | reverse complement strand
GTTCTCATTGAGAATATTTCCATGAGAACTTATAAAAAAATGTTATGAAGAATATTGTACTTCACAATTGAATAAACAAGGCGTTAAATATACCTTAAAAGGTATGTATATACAACGGTTTTGGCATGATTAGATTGCTTGTAAAATTTACATTGCCGAGAACATTATCTATAGAAGTTTCGCAACTTATAAAACTTCTCTTCGGTATATTGCTAGGTAGGTATCCTGCTTAGCGTGGAAAATGTCGGAAAATCACATGTAGACAAAAATAGAGACTAAAATACTTGCTGAGCAGACATCAATTAAAATTAAGCTGTCATCAAACCCTCAAGACGAGATGACAGCCGAGACAGACCCATAAGTCTTCATTACTAAGTTGCGCTGTCGGGAAGTTCCCGGATGATCCCTTTATAACGATGTCCACCCCGCTATTATGCTGATCTTACTTTTTGTGAAGATATTAACCCCCTTATTCATAAACTTCTCGTAACTTAGCAAGCCGATGAGTATTCTTCGATAAGTAGTCTTTATTTATGTATGTATGTAAATTATTTATCTATATGGCTATATGAAGCAAAAGATAGACAAACATACCGTGTACAGTGGAGAATATAGGTATATGAGTAATACTAAAAACTTAACTGTTATTTTAGTTATACGTGTAATTGTTGCCCTCGTTTCACTCGGGCTCCAACTTTCACCCTCGTCGAACAAATATTTTTAGCACTAGTATCGAAATTACTATTGTTTTTCGAATCACAAAACTTCAAAATTACGAATTATATGTCGGGGAACCTCCTACACATCATATAACAATATCACTCAACAACAAAATGAATGAGTATAATTTGTTTGCCTATGTTCACCGATGCCCGACACTCGAGGCGGGATGAAAGCAAAGTTAAAATTTGATCAGAATTAGAGCCGCCATTAAAAGTGACGCGGAGGGGCGACAATGAGATTGCATTACGGGAGTAATTAGTGCGCGCTCAGCTGAGACCAAGCCTGGCCTACTACCGCGAAAATCGAAATTCGGAAAGTTCGAGGATTTTTCTCTGACACTCAAACGAAGGCGTCATTAGAGTGAGAGAGACAAATCCTCGAAATTTACGAATTTCGTTTTTCGCGGTAGGGCCGCTGATGCACCGCGAACTACGAAACCTGCAAATTTCGTCGATTTGCCTCTGTCACTCCAACTAACGTAACGTTCTACGCAGAATGAAAATACAATGAAAGCAAGAAAAACAACTTGCCTTGGCCACATCTACAGAAACGACAAATACAGACTAATACAAACTGTAATTGAAGGGAAGATACAGGAAAAGAGAGGCAGAGGCAGACCCAGGAGCTAGGACTAAATGGATGGATAACATTAAACAATGGACAGAGGTGAAGGATGCAGCCACCCTCATACGAGCGGCGAAGACCAGGGGAAAATTGAATGCCATGTTGACCGCCGACGCCCTACCGCGAATCACGAACGTAGTGTTGCCTCTCTCTCGCACTCGTGAATTCGTATATAAGCGTGATAGAGCGGTAACACTTTGTTCGTGGTTCACGGTAGGGACTCTGGCCTACTATCGCAAAAATTTAGTTCGTAAATTTCGAAAAAATTTCTCTGTCACTCCAACGAAGGTGTCATTAGAGTGAGAGAGACAAATTCTTGAAATTTGCGGACTTTTTTTTATGTGACGAAGGTAGATAACTGAGCTCTCAGCCCACCTGATGGAGAGCAGGAACGGAAGCCCATGGACGTAGCCATCAAAAAATCGCCTATGCGCTGCCTATCCTAAGAACTTAGATGGATTGCCTCTATCTATGCCAGTAATTACACCGGCTATCTTACCCTCAAACCGAAACACAGCAGTGCAAACACTGCTATTTATATTAATACTGCTATAATATTTATGTACCTACGTTATTATGTATTCTATGTATTGTATAAATAATAAAATTTATACGTGTATTCTATTAGTTTACGGATAGTGTAAGTTAATTCATATTTGTGCATCTTGTTAGTTTGTCTATCTAAACTTTTATAAGTATCCACTCAGTTTCTCAAAGGTTAGCTGGAAGAGATCCCTTATAGGGATAAGTTCGCCTTTGTACCTATACAGGGTGATTCTTAAGTCATGAGCAGGAGTCAACAGGGTACTAGGGACGGTCACGCTGAGCAACTTTTACTTCGGAGACAACCAAGAAATTGTATAAAAAATCTCTTAATTATGAGTTAATTCATACTTAACTATCTATTAAGGATCAATTAACTCATAATTAAGAGGTTTTTTTGGTGATTTCTTGGTTGTCGCCGTAGTGAAAGTCGGTCAGCATGACCGTCCGTAGTAGCCTGTTCACTCCTGCTCATGACTCATGAATCACCCTGTATGTATATATGTATAATTTTGTTATAACTTGTTTGGTGTACAATAAAGTGATTTACATTTACTACTACTACAACTATTTAGCGGCAGGTTAACGGGTAAGACGGTGGTAGCTAACCGGGCGGACCCTGCACAAGGTCCTACCACCAGCGACTCCAAAGTTTTTTCGAGAATTTCGAGGATTTGTCTCTCTCACTCTAATGACTCCTTTGTTTGAGTAACAGAGAAAAATCTTCGAAATTTCCGAATTTCGATTTTCGCGGCCAGGTTACTACCGCGAACTTCGAAACTCGTCCGTTTCGAGGATTCGTCTTTGTTACTCCAACCAAGGCGTGATTAGAGTGACAGAGAAATCCTCGTTTCCGGATTTCGAAGTTTGCGATATTTGCTGATCCTTTTACTCTACATAAATTGGCTTGTTATACTTACGTAGTTTTCACTGGAATTTGCTACGGATTTGTCGGCCATGTGCTTACCATGCACAGACGTCACGGTAGTAGCCAAAATTCAAATAAATTGAAGATCTGCTTTGATTGTTTTTTTAGCAAGGAGGGTACTTTATACTAGATCGTTTTTGAAAACTTAAATACTTGGCATGTGTCGGAATAAACATCTTTGGTATAAGCTTTCAAAGTTATCATACTGCATGACACTTGAACGCGTTATTTAAAAATGCAAAATTTACCTGTCCCTTTCAAACTGATTATCTACATGAGTGGTTTAGTGATAGCTATAATTATTGAAATGGAGGTACATAAGTGTATGTTCTTTCATTTTTAATAACATTTTATTCTTTTTTCTCCGTTTTTTTCTTATAATATTTATTTTACGCGAGCCATTAAAAGAATCAACGACGATTTCGATTTGAAAGATATTTCGAAGCTTTAAGTTTGGAAACCCTTAGAGTCCCTTAATGAGTCATATGTTGTTTTGTAGCCTAAAATGTGCTTTATGGTGGGCAAGTGATCATTCTACCGAAAATTGCCGAAGGTCTTGGCGGTAGCCTTTTTACGAACTTGAAAATGGTGTAGCCGTATCATGACTTTGCAAGTATATTTACTCGATACGCGCTCACTCCGATATGTCAGTGCGAGCGCGATATAATGCATCACATCATCCGCCTATATCAGTCCACTGCTGGACCTTGGCCTCTCCTATTGACTGTGCGTACGCATTAGGAGGTAAAATGCCAATAATCGCCACGCTGGGCAAGCGGGTTGGCGATCGCAGTTATGTGTCCACTATGATGACGCTGCTCAGCTGCCCATCATCAATTAGATCAAAGGATGTTTAGTGAGACTTCAATCCCTTAGTCGACTCTTACGACACCCGCGGGAAGAGTGGGGATGGTGACAATGTATTTTTGCTGCCGTCACCATACGGCATAATGCATAATACCGAGTAAAACCTAACGCGCTCACACTTATTTATAAAGGTGGATTTACACCAAACGAGCGAATGCTCATTCTATCCCCACTCTACGAAATTATTTCGTTCCAAAAAAGTAATTCGTCGAAATTCGTTGATTTCGTAGAGTGAGGGATAGAATGAGCATCACGTTTGGTGTAAATCCACCTTTAGAGCACGATGGCCTGCTTTGCGTGTGCAGCATTGTGCACATGTGGCTTCGGCCTTAATACGTAATGAAACCGATACTTGAAAACTCATGATACGGCTAGGAACTTTTCCTTTTTGTAGTTAAATGAAGGGCTTTTTACAAAACAACTGTAGGATTTTTCTCGCTTTTCAAAGTAACAAACGTGTAATTAAAGCTCGGAGTTCAATAAGAGAGCTAAGCCACGCAGAGCATACAGTACACTGATCCATCATTATCATATCGAGGGCCCGCAGCCACAGTCAAAGTTACTAGCAGTATAATAACTTCTAAATTATTCGGAGATTGTATTTATTTTAATATTTCGATGCAAGGCGTGAAGAACTTAGATAACTCGAGGTATGTGGGTAAAGGACAAGGCACTGGTCAGGAGACACGACGATACTCGCCCAGCTATCAGCTATCACCGCCGGGCGAGTATCGCCGTGTCTCTTTTATTTACACGGGGAGTGCGTGTCTTTTGTTCGAGTTTATAGCAGATAAATAGTTCATAGCTTAGTAGCTCGCGGTGAGACCAGTGCCTAGGGAATTTAATCCTTTCATCTCGAGTTATCAAGTTCTTCACGCCATGCATCGATTTATACAATAAACCTTCAATAAACAAAACACTACAAATTGCTCTTAACTAGTAAAAGTATAGTATATGTGTATACATAAGGATAAGGATAAGTACATGTATATGTACACTCAACCAATTAGAACCCTAGGCCAGTCTAGAACCTTTTCTAAATTACCGCTCTTAGTTCCTGAGTGGTCTAGGGTTCCAATATATTAGCTGTATGTTGAGTATTGGTGCTGTGGTGCTGTGAATTTGCCAGTTGCGTTCTCCACTGCATTTATATGCATCAGTTACACTATTATATTAAAAGCAACTCAAACCGTATCCAAACGACATTGCAAGGACATTTTAAGTTAGTCATAATCATAATCAGTATAATCTCTAAAAATTTAGAAAATTGAATTTAAACTTTTGTTAGACATATGCCGTTTAGCCTTAAAATTTGGTACCTAATTAAAGTACTGGTTCGAGTGTTTGATTGTGCCGGATGCAGGTCTCGCCGGGAGGCGCAACGATATTGCTGTTTGCCCGGCACAAATGTTTGCGCGCCCGCCCCGCTACTTACTGGAGTTAAATCAATATTTAAATCATTTCAAACTTTGATTAATTTGCAGATTTATTGTTTACAATGATGTCGAGGATTAAAAGTGTATTAATTCATAACGTTCGTGGGTATTTTGGAAGGCAAAGCACATACCTAACTCGACTGAAGAGACTTATATTCAATAAAAACAACGTGTCCTCCTGCGGGTGTCGTAAGAGTCGACTAAGGGATTGAAGTGTCACTGACCATTACTTGATAAGAGATGGATTATGGGCAACAGCGGCATCATAGTGGACACATTACTTACCTTCTAATGCGTCTATACGCATAGTTAATAGGAGAGGCCTACGTCCAGCAGTGGACTATCATAGGCTGATGAAGATTCATAATTTTCACCCACGTTTTAAAGATATAAACTATACCTACTTAAGGCCTTTTTCACAATTCTCGGATGAATGTATAAAGTTATCACTATCCTTTTCCCCAGGCATATAAAAGACAAGGTAAGCTAACTTTTATCTCTCACATAGATACATTTTATTTATATGCCGATGGTGGAACAGCCTCATAAATCTCATAATCGCGCACACTTCGACGGTTCGGGCATAAAATAGAAAATACCTACATCTTTCTGTGGTCGCAAGTCGCAAGTACAGTGTTTAGGAACTGCGGGTGCGGCCCTACCGCGAAAAACGAAATTATAAATTTCGAGGATTTGTCTCTCTCACTCTAATGACGCCTTCGTTTGAGTAACCGAGAAAAATCCTAGAAATTTACGATTTTCTATTTTCGCGTTAGTAGGCCTGATTAAAAATAAAGAGTCGTCATACGAGTGACTAATATACATATCCTTTTCCACGGACTATAAAAATGGCCATTTTTACTGGAAGAGTACTTTACCTCCCTTTCTGCTCTCACTGCCCAAAATATGCTAAACATCGTTTCTAAACGGAGCTATTAACCAAGTAGAAACCATTTTCTTACCTTCCAATCCTCTTACATGCCTCAAGTTTTTCAAATTCTCCAATCTTACTGAATACCAAATAAAGTACATTTTTGTATAAAGTAACTTGTACCCAAATGGTTGGTGTCGCTAGTCCCAAGGGCTTACAAAACTGTACCAGCACTTAATTAAGGGGATGCGAAGGGAATAGATTTCAATTAACATACGTAACGCCCACGGTTCTTTTGTTTGTTCCAAATTGAAAATCTGGATAAATGGCGATTTGGTGATACGGCGGTGGTGACTGAAATGAATGCTTTTTTGTATTCAGGGGGTCCGAATACGAGTAACTTTTATTATTAATTTATTTTATTTATTGATTTCAATGATAATGGGTGGTGATTATGGGCATTTACCTCCTAATGCGTCTACAGGGTGTAAGTCTAATACGGGCGAAGCTTTTAATGGGTACTAGTTTACGACATAATAAGTACATTCAAATAACTTTTACTTAAAATAAGGGCAACAAAATTTCCATACAAAATAATTCGGCGCGCAATGTAGAGCAACATACGCGAGTTAAACACTCGTTGACAGCTAATTTCAAAAGCAGATGACATAACTGCCATATCAACAATAACAAATGTTCGTACCTACATTGCTGCTCCGATAATCTTAAAAAAATTCTGTGAGGTCATAATTAAGAGTAATTTTGAAAAAACCTTGTAATCCATGATCACACTAATGAATCCCATGCCTGGTTTAATTGATTGCCCGTATTAGATTTACACACTGTATACGCATAGTTGATAGGAGAGGCCTGCGTCCAGCAGTGGACTGAGATAGCCTGATGATGTGATGATGAATGATAATGAAATGTAATCGTTACAAAAGCCTTAGTTAAAGGTACCATGGAAATAGGTCAATTTGCGTAAGAATGTGTATTTATTTATTATTAAACCTATTACCTACTAAATACGTAACGCTAAGTCTAGAAGGATGAGGACGAGTATGTGCACCTGTGTTTCGCGCGTACACTTGTGCACACTAATATATCCTGCGCAACTGACCGCTTCCGTATAGTGAACTCCGATTTCAGTATAGTCCTACGGCGATGGGAGGACGTAGAGAGGCTCGACGTGATGCTCGTTGGGCTTTGTCTGACTCCTGCACGTAGGCGGCCCTGGGGGTGTAGTACTACATCGTGGTCGCTTCTGCTTTGCATTGGGGTGACAAAGTGGATTCGGCAGCACCCAGGGTGACAAAGCAGCCCTATTTAGGGGGGCACTGCTTTCCTCGCTCAGCCGGGGAGGGGGCTAGAAAAGGTGCCCTAAACAAATGCTCACTCCAACTTATAAGGAGGGTAGCAACCGCGGCTGCCTCCGCATCTAAAATTCGCGGTCGACGTCACGTCACGTCACCTACTAAATACGTTACGTAAGTACCTATTACCTACTTGTACAGTGCTACCACAGTGCTACAGTGTAGGTAAACGAGGCTGTGGGTTGTATAGGTCCTACAGCCCACCTATACATAACATATTACTTATTACACACGCCTTTAGCTGGCACACTTAGGTACATCAGCTCCTTACAGGCATGCAACAAAAGTTTCAAAAATACATTCTTTCGGCAGCATTTAAAGGTGTATTTAGTTAAACCAAACGAACATTCGCTCATTCTATCCCCCACTCTACGAAATTCGTTCGTCAGGGACTTCACAAAACTTGGATAGAATGAGCGAATGCTCGTTTGGTCTAAATGCACCTTCACAGGGATGTGTATTCCCAGCTTATCTCCGCGAAACTGCAAGAATTGTCCCTATAAAATAAACTCTCAAACTGTAAGTAACTCACTTATACTTCCGTAACTGAGACAATGAAGGAAAGCAAATAAAAGGGAGTATTCTTTTAAGAATTTGAATAAATTTCCACTGAAGGAGGGCTCTCCCGTTACAAAGAGTAAAACGAGTGCTAATAAAAATGCCGACGCAAAACGTGCAATTTTAAAGCAGTGTCGGATGGATAAGAAATCCTGATTTGTTTCCGGTAAGGAAAAGTAAATAATTGGCTATGTAAAGTTTTCTGAAGATATGAATAGGTACATATTTTTCCCTGATAGCCATCGTCTAAGGGTTCAAGAAAATGCGGCTCTCTTATTTTTATGTGTTATAATTTGTTAACAATCTTTTTTTAAGTGGGGTGGGATGACATTTTGTGCAGTTTTATGGATTAACAGAGCCTAATGCTTTCGTCCACAACAAGTACCAT
This sequence comes from Thaumatotibia leucotreta, assembly GCA_025490895.1. Lineage (NCBI taxonomy): Eukaryota > Metazoa > Arthropoda > Insecta > Lepidoptera > Tortricidae > Thaumatotibia > Thaumatotibia leucotreta. The sequence continues at coordinate 29,406 of JALPQI010009969.1, read as the reverse complement.
GAAATAGAAAAAAATAAATGAATGAATGACACGACAGACATTGACGTTGACAGATTTTTTTTTCTATTTCATTGTACTGATTGCTGACGAACGTATTAGGCTGATTAGGCTCTATTCATCCATGAAACTGCACAAATGTTACCTCGCTCACTTATTAAAAGATTTTTAACAATTTGTAGGAAATAAAAATAAACGGCGGTGACGGCTATCAGGGAAATAGTTCTTTGTTATACAAGGGTGCAAAGTTGTATTTTACCCGCGAGTATGAAATTGAAACACGAGCAAGCGAAAGGATTCTATAGTTGAACCACGAGCGAAGCGAGTGGTTCTAAAATAGAATCCTGAGCGCAGCGAGTGTTTTAACATACGAGAAGTAAAATACATTTGCACCCGTGTGTAACACAAAACTTTTTCCCTCACTATAGCGAGGAAACTCCAAAAAGGTAATTGTTTGTTCACATTACAATCATCATCGGGTTAGTGATAATAATTTTCCAAAGGCATCATGTATTTAATGCAAGATTTTGTCGCAGTAAACTTAGCACGAAAAAGTAAACGCAGCACGATTTTAACACATTCCTGTAGTTGCACACCAACGCCAATGCATTATTAAATCATTCTCATTCATTATTTTTACAAAATTATAACAGAACATCCTGAAAGTTGTTTAGTTTACTATTTTTATGCGTGTTAGAGTCGGTAAATAAAGATTATAACCTATAATATTCTTTGACAATGTTGACGTTGACATTTTCTGCGTTTTGTGATTGCATCCAGTCATCTTATCATCATTCACTAAAACAATTGTTACTTATGGAATTTTAGGATTTATATGTTAAAATCATCATATTATATAAAGGTTTGTATTTTACACTAAATTCTCAAACAAATTATTTAATTATCATTAATATGGAACAATTTCCATGAGCATTTTACGTTTTGTTATTCCAAAACCAAGGTCACATTACTTTGCCACACAAGTGAATAATATGCGTTTTTACACGTTCGTATTAAAGGATAAACGAGCACTTTACGAGCTAGTGAGGGGAAAAATATAATATTGATACTTTCGGAAAACTTTACATAGCCAATTGTTGCACTTAATACCTACATATTCGTCTATTACGATACCCGCTGGAGGAGTTGGGTTGGTGACTAATGTATTCTTACTGCCGTCACCACACGGCATTGATTAGCAGGCTGCAGGGATTGAAGTGTCACTGGCCGTTCTACAAGATTGATGATTGGCAGCAGCGTCATCATAGTGGACACATTACTGCGATCGCCAATCCGCTTGCCTAGCGTGGCGATTATGGGCATTTACTTCCTAATGCGTCTATACGCAAAGTTAATAGGAGAGGCCTACGCTACGTCCAGCTGTGGACTAATATAGGCTGATGATGATGATTCATCTATTCCTATTAATAACACATCGACACGCGGACTTCATACCTTTAAGAAAGTTCGATTGCCAAACTGAAAGCATTTGCTGTCGATCTCATTATTGTTCACGAAAAACGAAAAAAAAGTAGCGCCTAACTAAACTGTAAAACTAAAGATATGGTGACAATAGGCGGTGTAATCACTAAGAACATCCATAAAATATTCCTACTTGGGTACTAAGGTAAATGTACCATATTGCGGTATACTAAGGCACTTTTGACTTTGATTGTGGGTTATTTTAAAAATACGAAAATTCTAGGTGTGTAATCATTTTTATTTTGTAGGCGTGTCTTATGAGATGGATATGAGACATTATTTTGCCCCATAGCTTTTTAATTATGGAAATGATCGCAAATTTGCTAAACCCTTCGTTTGTCCGTAATTGCGTGGTAAAATTTGGCGCATGCTTCAATTCCGTGAGTCGTTGCACATAATTGCGTGATATCTCGTAAGGTCGCATTATTCAAGTATTCTATTAAAATAATAGAATTAAACATTATTACAATCGTGTCATAATAAGAAAAAAATATCGTAATTTTGTAAGATTAGTAAATTTGACTATTTATAATTATAAATATCAAAATAAAAAATGTTTAATGAAAGACTTGGATTTTGTAAGACTTTTTCCTGCTATTTATTTATTGAAAACACTTATCCAAATTAAATTTAAATAAAAGAAAATAAATTAAAATAAACAAATTTTTTACGTCTTATGAAACTATTTGGGTACCTACACGTTCGGATAAAGCAATCTTATACATAAAATATATGCATGCATAGATTGCATAGCATATAGGATATACATGTATATTGCATTTTTTAGGGTTTATTTACGTTTTATTTTTTTGCGCATGATTAATACCCCTAATCCAAATATGAATGTTACTAACTGAGCTATAGCGTAGACCGATAGACAGGCAGACTGATGGGTGAACAGACGGACTTACGAACCGTCATGTTGTTACTGTAAGGGCTTCTATTCAATTAACAAACCCTAATAACCAATAGCCCCCTATTCCTGTAATGTTTTTTATTCATATTTGTATATTTTTTTTACTATTCCTCATATACCGGAATAACAGACATAAGAAGAAAATTCTTGTACATTATTACGGGAGTCGGAAAAAATATCTTAAATTAGAAAAATCGAGAAAACCTCTTCTTAGACTGGAAGGTAGTATAATAATTGTGAGAATAACACGGACATGTTTATCTTTTGTGCATTGTTTTCACAAATATAAGACATTTATTGTTGATACTGTACTCCATTACTTCGTACTTATCACGTAACGAACACTAACTTTGGGCTTGAAAATAACATTGAAATCTAAAAATAATCATATACCGGAATTACGTCACTGTCATCTTTAGTCATTAATATACCCATTTACATCAAATTTATGAAAAAATGTAGCCTCAGTTATAAATGATTGAAGAAAACATTGATGTCTGATTTTCCGTTATTCCGTGATACTCCCGCAATTACGTTCATAACATCTGATTTGTGAACATAATTACGCGAATCATCAAATAGACTATTTTCATTAAAATATACTTTATATTGACACGAAAAATAATTGAAAACTTTGGTTAATAACTACAAGGCAATAGTTTTACAAATTTAGTCCAAATAAACTTATCAACATGTCAGAGAAACCTTACGAAGTTCCCACTGCCTCCTTACGCTCGCCGACTACACGATCCTATGGAACTACTGTTTGGTTAGGACTAACGGATTCGGAATTGATTAAGTATGTCTTAAACTTGTGTTTATCGGTTGTTTATGAGCTATAATTTATGAAGTATTTATTTAAATCATGAGTTTCATGATAGTTTCCTTATTTTACGACAAAAATCTAAATATCACGGCATAATGTACTATCCCGGCATAGTGTACCTTTACCTTACACTTAAATGTACATTATTTTACTTTCGAATTAAAATTGTAAAACACTTTGTTTCGTAAAGAAATCGCTTTATTATAATAATATGTGACAGTGTTATTTATCGCATTAGTGCAGAAATACATTTTCATAGCACGTACAAGTTACATTATAAGTATTTTTCATTATTTGTGTTAGTTTTTAGTAAAACGTCCCACTTTGTCGCTTACCATAAAGACGAGATTTCCTTGTATCTTCATATGAATAAACTGACAAAGCGGCTTTATAGCAAACGACAAAGTGGGACGTTTCACTAAACTCACTCACATTTTTCTCAGCATAAAGCATTGCATATTGTTGTACCTACTTGGTGTCATACGTGGTCATACTCGTGTTGAAATACTTTTAAGTTTCCCTAAACTCGCGTGGAACTCGCGTCGGTTTCAACACTAACTTCGTCCGTTATATGTCATAAACTAATAAATATACACCGTGAAATGTTATTGGTTGTTTTCGCCGCGGCAGGGCGATTTTGTTGCTCATAATAGTCATAATGAAGAACTTTTACTATGGGGCCAACCGTCGGAAATCGAAAAAAAAATCAGCTGTTCCATACTAATGGTCGACTTATCATTCCCAGAAATGTATGGAACAGCTGATTTTTTTTTTCGATTTCCGACGGTTGGCCCCATAGTAAAAGTTGTTCATTATGTATACAAATCGAATTACTTGGTCCCAATGGTTCTATTATAACCTGTATGGATCTAGATACAGTGGTACCTTACATACTATTACATGGTCTGTCGGTCAATCATATCGGATACCTACTTACCTATATTCTGAGAATTTACCCAATTTACCCGGAATTTTACCCTTTATTCCAGAATTAGTGGGGAAACATTCTTGATATCCGCTACTATTTATGGGTATTTATCTGGTAGACAGATTGAAAAGATTGGGGAATTAATATTTGCCGGTATTTGCCCGCCAACGCCCGTCTCTACTTATATAGTAAATAACTACTTAACTAGGTAAGCATTTCATTTTTATCGGCAACGATTTTGGTCCTTTCATTTTTCTTCTCTCAGTTGGACTCTAACCTCGCCCTATAAGTCCGGTCGACCCGCCAATTCGTCACTCCGTCACACCATTAATTTCTATACAAAAATAAAACAGGGTCCTTTAGCACTTTCGATAACATCAAAACGACATTAGGAACGCATTTTTCCTTCGGACCGTTAATAACAAGAAGTGTTGGTTTAAAAGAAAATCTAAGACCTTTTTAGGGTTCCGTAGCCAAAATGGCAAATCGGAACCCTTATAGTTTCGCCATGTCCGTCTGTCCGCAGCATAGCTCAGTGGCCGTTAATACTAGAAATCTGCAATTTGGTACAGGTACATATATTAATCATGCTAACAAATTGGTACATTGGTACAATAAAAACTAGATTTTTTTTCTGGGTTCCTCCGCAAGTGGTGAAGTGGGGATGTTTTTTTTTTATTTGATGTAATCCTATAGTGAAGTGTCACTGACCATTCTACAGGATTGATGATGGGTAGCAGCGTCATCATAGTGGACATTACTGCGATCGCCAATCCGCTTGCCCAGCGTGGCGATTATGGGCATTTACCTCCTAATGCGTCTATACGCATAGTTAATAGGAGAGACCTACGTCCAGCAGTGGACTAATATAGGCTGTTGATGATGAATCCTATATTGTGGGATATCATTGAAAATAATAAGCGTCTTGAAAGGAAGTTTTTTTCTAAAGTCAATATTTTCGAAGATAATCGCTCCAGAAGGGAAAAAAAATTGTGGTCCGCATCCCCCCTCTAACTTTTGATCCGTAGGTCCAAAAAATATTTAAAAAAATCATAAATAGTAAGCTTATAGAGTACTTTAAAATAAAACTATGTCGAACATAATGGGCCCAGCCGTTTTTGAATAACGACGGAACCCTACACTGAGCATGCCCGACATGCACTTGGCCTGTTTTTTGTTATTTAGTACCTTCCTACTTACCTTACTACATACCAAGGCGTATCAACTCTAGAGTATTAAATTCTTTGCTATATACTTTAACTGGTATTTTAATGTACCTAGGTAAGTACTTTGCCTTACCAAATAAAATAATATGTTCGAGCGATGTTGCATTTCGTGATTTTAGATTTAGACGTTTATTGAGACTTATCGTCCATCGTGTAAAATGGGCTTAATCTTTTTTTTTTCAATCGGCGGTCACCGACCAGGCCTACTACCGCGAAAATCGAAATTCGTAAATTTCTAGATTTTTTTCTCTGTCACTCATACGAAGGCGTCATTAGAGTGAGAGAGACAAATCCTCGAAATTTACGAATTTCGTTTTTCGCGGTAGGACCGCAGACAACTCGGACGGCCACCACCCACTGACCAAGGTCGAGCGGTCGGGGGCTTGTCAGTGACCGTCTAGCCCGGGCTTTAATAGGCGTCTTAAAGTTTCTCATGTGGCAGCACCGAAGTACTTCCGGTTTCACTTATCTGTGAACAAATTTGTTTTTTTTTTGTCACATTTTGTTTCTCTCGCTGCTTGATGGAAGACCGTCTCTTCGTGTCGAAAATAAATAATTAGGAGAGTAAACAAGTAAGTCAATACAAACATTTATAATTTCAGGGTAATCGAGATTTATACAGCATATTTTGGTCGTAATGTATTTATTTTAGTTAATATCATTAACAATTCTTGTTAGCCCTTGAAATAAAATTGTTATATATGGTCGTGAATTACTGTTTATAACACTATTTGTGGGACATTAAAATGTTCAATCTTTAAAGAAAATAAATGTTGAATCACAATTAAACATTTATTTGTTTACAATCAATTACTTTTCATTCAAATAAAAACAGCACGCGTCACCCGCCATTGTTGATAAATAAAATGGCTGGGTCAGCTTTTTCATTTTGCATATTTCATAATAATGTCGATTTACGTGTACATTATAAGTATAATTGTCTTGTATAAAGAAATCCACCGAGATTTATGTCCTCATTTGCTATTGGCACCTCTAGTATTTTTCAAAAATTATATGGGTCATCCATTTTATAAAATTGGGGCATGCTTCAAGGTCATGTTGTAACTTGCAAACAAATTTGTTAGATTAAACTTGATGGTAATTTTATTTATTGTTTTCTTGTAGAGCAAAAGCACCATGTCTGAACCACCGCGCGGGAGAGGAAAGGCCCGTGGACGTGCCGGACGAGGGTCCCAAGAAGGGGCCGGCCAGCCTCCTCGGCGGCCTGGCGAGGCGGCACAGCAGCAGCCGGGGCCGTCGGGCGCGGGGCCGCGGCCGCAGCCGCCGTCGGCCTGGGGTCCTCCGTCTGTAGCGCCCCCAGTGCGCGCCGGCGTCCCGGCCCCTGCCGCTCAGGCTGGCCGGGCATCTCACAGAACCACGCCGTCCACCCACGCACATCCTGGCGATGTCGACATTCAGCAGAGAATGCAAAAATTAGATATAGGTTGGTGTTAGCAGATTTTTCATAGCACCATGTTTGTTAGGTTTATGAAACAGAATGAGAATGTTTTGAAAGTTTCATATCTTGTGCCATTACTTAATGAAATTTTTATATTTAGGTCAGCAAGCAGGAGCTGCCGGTGAGCCAGGTGGGGCTGTAAGTGGTCGCGGATCTCGCCGGGGCGGTGGCAGAGTTCTGCCAGAGAATGTGATGGTGCTCCGCACTCGCCCTGACGTGCTGCAGTCCAAGAAAGGTAAATTTATTTTTAATTAACAGCTTACTCGGCAGGTTTAAACGTGCATTTCAACATATCATAATTTATTACTGAGTCCAGAGTATTGAGCATTGTATAAAGAGAGAATGTGCAATGTTTGGATATTGATTTGCAACAGCGAAATATTTTTTAATCTTCAGTTGATGTTATTTCTTCATTTCCTTCTTGGCAATATTAGACTAGAGACATCAGTTTTGATTGCATTGATGTTATAGATACTAATTTATACAGATACTGAATGAAACCATGCCTGTAAGGCTTGTGAGAATTTTTAACAGTATTCCTGATCATGTATGACGGACTTTAGTAAAGTATCCCTCTTTTTTTGCTGTCCCTAGAGATGCTTAAATAAATCTTGATATTGGCTCTAATAGTATGTATACGATTTCATTCCTTATGCCCTTGACATACATTCCAAAATATATAGTAAAATAAATAAAATAAATAAAATAAAATAAAAAATAAAATAAAATAAAAAGCCTTTATTTTCAGATACAATGAATATACATATTTGTTTAAAACTATACATTACAATTCTATTATCTCGCATCTCTTGTATTCATTGCCTGCTTGCCCTTCGGCAAAGGCCTCCCCCAACCGTCTCCATTCTCTGCGATCTAGTGCCACTCTGCTCCAGGTGGCTCCTGCTACCTGCGCAATGTCGTCATCCCATCTGAGTAGGGGTCTTCCTTTGGATCGCTTCCCCTCTCTAGGGTACCACTGAGTGACAATTTTGCTCCACTTGTCTTCACCTCGAATTATATGGCCTGACCACTTCCATTTTAATCTTTTAGTCTTTTTTGTGAGATCTTGCACTTTCGTTCTGTATCTTATTTGGGTATTTCGCCATCTGTCGTTCTTACGGATACCTAGCATGCTCCTCTCCATGGCTCGTTGGCAGCATGCTAATTGTGACATGGTGGTTTTCGTGAGAGCCCAGGTTTGGCTGCCATACATTAGTACTGGCAAAACACATGTATTGAATAATTTGCCTTTTGTATTAGAATGTAGGTTTTTATCCTTGAACACTTCTTTTAGGGACCAGTATCTTTTCCACCCATTAGCAGTTCTTCGCTCCAGTTCTTTCTGTATGACATCTTTAGGGGAAATTATTTGTCCAAGATAAATATATTCATTTACATACTCCACCAATTCTTCTCCCACCTTGATGTTGGTCCTGTTGCCATTTGTCATCACCTTTGTTTTTTCTAGATTGATGGTTAATCCTACAACCTTACTGTGGGCCTCTATGTCATTTATCATTTTGTTTATTTCTTCTGCATTTTTCCCAAACAAGACAACGTCATCTGCAAATCTTAGATGTGTAAGATGGTAACCACTAATACTAAGACCATATTGATCCCAGTTTAGGTCTCTGAATACCATTTCTAAGACCGCAGAGAACAGCTTTGGCGATAGAGGGTCCCCTTGTCTGACACCTTTTTCTTCCAAAATATATAGTATTTAAGTATTACTTATTATTAGACGTGACTGTACATACAAATTCCTTCTTTACCATAAAGAATATACAAATGAGTAGGTAGTTTTACCAATATTTCTCTCTCGGCTATCATATTTAGACGTAATGTCATTAGAAATCAGGTTCAGGAAAATATTCACTGTCTTATATTCATTGGATGTCGAAGTTTTACCTAATTGAGATAGGGAGCTAAGATTTAGAGTAGAGCTTAGTCTTCTAATCCTCTGATCAGCGTTCCCCTGGGCTAGAGTGATTTGTTGCAAATTCGTCATCAAACCAAATATTGTAGTGCAATTACATAGTATTGCCGAGGGTCGAAAATAGATCTTAGCTTTAATGTATTTGGTTTCAGTATAAAGCTGAACTAAATGTTTTTGGGTCTAAATGCAATACTTTATTTACTTTATTATATTATTGATATTTATTCTTATGTTAATGCTAATAAATCTCAATAATTTAAATAAAAACTCCTCATAATAGGTACCTAGGTACAGTTATAAATTATTTATAATTACATATAAATAATACACCAATAAATTCATTAAAAATCATAATGTGCACTATCTACACTGTGTCCAATAAGTTCAAATACTCGTATCAGGGATCACAGGTTATCAACAGAGCCTGGAAAATCTAATCACAGCAAAACAAAAGACAGTCGCAATGAAACTAGGGTGAGAGACATTTTTTTATCGATATCAACTAAGTTTATATTTCAACCACGTCTGGTTCAAACCGTTTTAAGATACGTACAAGGGCGGGTCATATTTTTTCCGCCATTACGACACAAGTGCGAAAAACATGAAATTCAAACTTTTCAAACTTCAAATTTTTTATTGCCACAAAAAGAAAAACTTACTATAATACATAAATTAACATAACTAAGCTTATTACCTAGTAAGTATACAATTAAACTCGAAATTAATATTAATATTTAGTAAGGCAATAGGTCTCAGTCTCAGCATGTGCTGCGCAGGACGCTCAGCACTGGTTTTCAGACTGAGCCTTTAAAAATTGTGTCGGTCTCAAACATAAGAGTACATTTTTTTATGGTGGTGCTGAACTATAACCAAGTAGATACCAATATAAAAGAACAATTGTAGTATTTTATTAATGACATGGATAATGGATTAGTAAAAATAAAATTAAACAAATAAAATAAAATATTTTAAAAATAAAAATTAAACCGCCTTCAAAAAGCTGGAACTAAAAAGTGCAAAATAATTTTGGTTCCTACCACTTAGGATTTCCTACCCAAACCTTTAAACCTTTTACCCTATTCATTGAAATAAAATATGATTCCTAGGTACCCCACTGATCTCAGTGAAGTCGGTGCCAAGACAAATACGTCCACAGGCTAGATCACATTCATATTTTAGGGTTAAGAAATACCCTTCAAAATATTATAAATGAAATGAAAATATTATAAATATTATGAAGTGTATACGTAATATTATTTAGTTGTTGTTGTTCTGTGTCTTGGCACCGACTTCACTGAGATCAGTGGGGTACCTAGGAATCATATTTTATTTCAATGAATAGGGTAAAAGGTTTAAAGGTTTGGGTAGGAAATCCTAAGTGGTAGGAACCAAAATTATTTTGCACTTTTTAGTTCCAGCTTTTTGAAGGCGGTTTAATTTTTATTTTTAAAATATTTTATTTTTTGCTTTTTAATATAGTATAAATATAAAATAGGTTCAGTAACAGTACATTGTGCATCTAGGGAGGTAAGTACGGTATTACCAACGAGAGTGTTAGAAGCCCGACCCCGTAGGCGGGGGCTTTTATTGACTTGAGTTAGTATCCCGCTTAGTGAGAATTATCCTCCAACTCCTAATCGTTAAGGAGTTGTACCTTCCATCATCAGCTCACCAACATGAGCCTATGACCACCTAAAGGCAAATACTCGAATAGCTTTAAAAAAACACGAAATATCTTGTATTTAAAGAATTATTGCCCAACTCCTAATCGCTAAGGAGTTGTACCTTCCATCATCAGCTCACCAACATGAGCCTATGACCACCTAAAGGCAAATACTCGAATAGCTTTAAAAAAACACGAAATATCTTGTATTTAAAGAATTATTGCCCAACTCCTAATCGCTAAGGAGTTGTACCTTCCATCATCAGCTCACCAACATGAGCCTATGACCACCTAAAGGCAAATACTTGAATAGCTTCCAAAATACATGTAATATGTTATATTTAAAGAATTATCCTCTAACTCCTAATCGTTAAGGAGTTGTACCTTCCATCATCAGCTCACCAATATGAGCCTATGACTACCTAAAGGCAAATACTGGAATAGCTTCCAAAAAACATGAAACGTGTTATATTTAAAGAATTATTGCCCAACTCCTAATCTCTAAGGAGATCCATCATCAGCTCACCGACTTAAGACGTTCATTACTAGACGCAAATACTTGATAGGTTTTCGAAAATAAATGAAAAATGTCATGTGTGCCTACAACATTTGAAGAGTTCCCTCGATTTCTCCGGGATCCCATCATCAGATCTGGACCCGACGACAATGGGACCAACTAGAAGGTATACCCTTTCAAACAAAAAAAGAATTTTCCAAATCGGTCCACGCGTCTTCGAGCAATCGGGGAACATACATAAAAAAAAAAAAAAGATTTCGTCGAATTGTTAACCTCCTCCTTTTTGAAGTCGGTTAATAATAATTAAAATAACAATAAATAAGCAAAGTGCCAGGTAATTATATACGCGCGCGCGTCTATGTGTGTGTGTGTGTGTGTGTTTGTATGTTGGTATGTGTAAAAACTGGAGAAAAAAAAATGGTGTGAGTGGTGCTATCTGGGGCGCTTACAACAAAATTACGTATTTCCTTTTTTCACGTTTCTCGTACGACGTTTATTAGTAGAGACTACACATGGCCCTCCAAAATTTTGGACTTGACGTAAAATAAGCCACTTCTCGCACTAGCGCGTTTTAATGCTTGGTTTTTTTATTCATGTATTTTTTTAAACAATCATTTTTTTATGAAAGCATAATACCACGTGCATTATGTGATGCTCAATTGGCCTGTTTCCCATGCATCTGTAAAAAATAATGCGTAGTTACATTTCAAACATTAATGGCATACTAAGTAATATGTTGTCAATAAAAAAAATCTGATTTATTAACGTCTTTAGACTTTAGGCAAAGAACAATAGGTCATACCCAGATATTTTTAATTCCGATAAAAAAAAAAAAACACTTTTTATTTGATATTTGTACTGTATTCGGATTTATTGGACATGGGGTACTGTTAAGTACTGGTGCCATTTTGTTGATTTCCACATACACGTATAACAGTAAATATAGTTGCACGCCTTTTAAATGTTTTTATTGTCATAGTCACAAAAGCGAAAAGGGTACGTGTATCGATTTCCTTCACTACATACCAACTAATGTTTGTTGTAAGGAAATCTCTTATTTATAATTATTATAATTAACATAAATATTTATACAAATAATGAATAACATAACTACGTAGTCAACACGGTTACAGTTGTTTCATTTAAGTTGAAGATATTATATTCCGTAATCATTAAAATATGGTTATAAAAAAATTACTCATTCCTTAATAAGTTACGAAAACATCATCTTTCTCTCTTTGACATTCTAATATTCTATAACATTGTCCTTGTTACGTGGGAGCACCATGACCTCGTAAACGCAGTTTTTTCGGATTAACATTCCTAATAGGTTCTTACTAGCCTGTAACTATAAACTGGTATACATTTATCACACATTTTATTGCCCTTCCAACATTATCGCTATGAATTTTAAATATGCTCTTAAATTGGAATTGCCGCTATCTCATATCCGTTATTTATGACGTGAAGCCGCCAAGACATAAAAAACAAACTAAATGCTTGTTCGACCACCGAGACCAACGCACAATCAAAGCATCCATATTACCCATGCTTCAGATGAAAGTAAAAAATAATATAAACAAATATGGCTAAATCTCCATAGCATGACGGTTTATTGTTTTTTGTTTTTATATTAACTAATCACAGTTTCCGTTTGGTCTAACCTAGATCTGTATTCTGTACGTCAGTGGAAAAGGAAAAAAAAAAACAAGTATGTTGTGTGGAACACGTTGCTTTCGTAGACAGTTTTATGTTAATAAGGCATAGGTACGTGGAAGAATTTGAGGGAGCTTTTGCCCTGCAGTGGGACAGCATACGTTCTTAATAAAGCGACAATTTTTCAAACACTTGTCGACACAAAGTTTTTAACCTCATCAACAGTTACGAAAAATACTGCGTTATTTTAGTTTATTCTTTGTATTATTACGCTTGCTGCGGCTATAGCATAATAAACATAAAACCCCCCTAAAAGGAGTAAATTTAAAAGATCTTGAATAATAATAAACTAATAAATATCAATACCTAATAATCTGAACTCAAGGTTTAACCTCTCATGTACCGGAAATATTTTTTTCTAATAGTTTTCCCGTACGCTGATCCACATCAATGCATAGTTTGTGATAAGACCAATATTGTAGTCTGTAAATGAGTTATTATGAAATAATGTAAGTTTTTACGTTTGCTTACAATTTTTTCGTTTTCTACTGGCGCACTGAATGGGTTACGCTTAACTCTACTTTATTTATGTAAGAACATACAAAAGCATTACATAGTAACTTATGTTATTCTTGTGAATTTACCCCGGCGAAGTGCTAGTTAGACTCGCATTTAAAGGGTTCCGTACATTCAACAAACAACTCAGGGCTACAGGTCGTTTAAGAACCGTACCCCGGCGCATGGCGCTTTCAAGAAAAAACCCACGCGTCATCGGTCCCACTTATTACGAACACTTACCTGCTGAAATTAGAGATGAGCCATGTGATGAAACATTTAGGCGTCAGCTGAAGAACCTTTTGTTGGATAACCCTCTGTACTCCATAAATGAGTACATGGAATTGAAATTGTAATTACTCAACCAATTGTATTTAGAGACGATCCTAATTAGGTGACATTAATAAACTTGAATTATTTGATTATATCACTATTCTTAAAAACTATAATTATTATGATATTTTAATGTTTCCCTTTTTATTGTTTTATTTAATGTTATTTAAATTTATTAATGGCTATGACGATCCTTATGGGAGAAACACTATGAATTATGTTGACATTTAATGTAAGTTATTTTAAGTTCAATGTATTTCTACTGTTTTTGACGATCATGATGAGAATTTGTATACTTTTGACATTAATGCAAGTGTATAATGTAATTTTCTTCGTGAAATAAATAAAATCTAAATATAAAATCTAAATCTAAATCATTCACGAATATTGAGAATTCCTATGATATTTTAAAATACTAAAGACTTCTTATAGGTTTTCTTGTAAACTACAGCACGTAAGGAAAAATTCTGTAATTTTTGCTAAATATTAAGCCCAGTAGTATGGGGGGGTCCGTTTTCGTCTATATAACTTCAATTTACGTTCCACGTCCACCGTTGGGTCATCCACTTACATATGTGTTCCAAATTTCGACTCGATCGGTAAAACTGGGACAGACAGACAAGCGAGTGATCCTATAAGGGTTCCGTTTTTTCCGTTGAGGTATGGAACCCTAAAAAATTGTTAGCATATTAGTGTTTTTGTTTTATGGTTGAGATACTACTGTGGAGCTTCAAGGTTTTTGTTTGCTCCTGCGGTACAAGCCCGAGGCAAGAGTGGCGTATTTATATGACGTGTATATAACTAGAGAGGCACGTCATGTCTCTTAGTTTAATTTCTTTACGTCTACCGCCCCACGCCCCTACACCTGTAATGTACCACAATAGTACATTACTACCGAGGCCGGGAAGTGACTGGTTGCCGGCCGAATATATGTAGACGGCCGAGCGAAGCGAGGCCGGATAGTATTCGGACGGCAACCCGTCACTTCATGGCCGAGGTATGTATAATGCTTTTCTCAAACATGCAATGAAATGAAACAAAAAAATGTATCTTCTTTCTAAGAAATTATGAGTCAACTACATAACTAAGTCTTTGAAACACAACAAAAGTCAAATACGACACCGACACCTCATTTTTTTTTAAGATTGACCTGTTTGAAAGTTGCAAATTTTTAATTTAAAAAAGCGGTATTAGACGACGCGGTCGGTTGGGTCCAATTAATCGCATGCAGTGATCGGGGCCGACGGATCGCGCCGTATAATACTGCTTTTTAAATATTATTTTGAGTAGTTATTGTACATTTATTTTAAATGATATAATTTAAATACCTAATTATAACTGCAAAAATTTGCCAATCATTTTTTTTTATACTAATATTACTTACAGATAATTATTGGCTATTGATAATTAAAGCCAAGATGCCAGGTCACAACCCTATGTCAAATGAAAATTAAAAAAGAGGTACTTGCCGGCCTAGGCCGGCAACGAGGTACTTCCCGGCCACTTTTTAGGCACGTAACTACAACATTTCATTGCATGTTTGAGAAAATGAATCTTTCAAATTGTGATTGTCCATATAGGCGCAGCCGGTGACCCCATCGACCTGATGGCGAATTACTTCACGGTACACTCGACGCCGCAATGGCGCCTGTACCAGTACCGCGTGGACGTGGACCCCGAGGAGGACAACACGCGCGTGCGCAAGGGGCTGCTGCATGTGCACGCCAACACTCTGGGCGGGTAAGCTAAAAGATACTAGGATACGGTTAAAAAAAATTGGAGACTAGTTAGTTTGATTTTTTTGTATGATCAATTGGTCACTTGTCAAAGCTTTTCTATGGTTAGAATTGGAGTGATAGATATGTGTTGAATGTAAATAACACTTAAAAATTGAGCTACCTTATGAGATCCAGCCAATGTCAGAGTATAATTATCATTTATTTATGGATGTATGTTTTCAGTAAACTTATTTGAAATTGACAGAAGAAATGATTAATTTTCAATTACAATATGTTGAAGATCACTCAACTGATCAATTTTATTGACAGATATCTACCATGACTTCCAAAATATTGTTAATTTGGAATTGTATACAAGGTGGAATTCGACGAGGTACCTTTACGGAAATGGGAGATAGTTAAGGCTATACTGAGCAACTTTTACTATGGGACCAACCCGAAATCGTAAAAAAAAAATGACTTTCATACATTGTGTGTATACATGCCGTACCTTTTTGTATGGATAAGTTTTTTTTTTATACGATTTCGGGGTTGGTCCCATAGTAAAAGTTGCTCAGTATTGCCTTAACTATCTCCCATTTCCGTAAAGGTCCCTCGTCGAATTCCACCTTGTATATTCATAACTCAAGAATTAGATTCTCAATTTTCTATTTGTATTATGTGTTTATGAATCGTTATATTATACACATACATCGTCGTTTAGCTTACCGCGGGACTACGTCTATTTGTGTAAGAACATCTCATGATATTAATGTATTTTGTTATTAGGTACATTTTTGACGGTACGGTCTTGTACACTGTTAAGAAACTTCATCCCAACCCAATGGAGCTCTACTCAGATCGTAAGACTGATGGTCAGCGCATGAGGCTTCTGATAAAGGTCAGTACTTAAAGACAAAACTTCTCCAAACATTTCATGAGAACAGAACGCGAATGTTGTAAATTCAAGAAGTTGGATGGAACTCAATTTAGCACTGCCATTTTTATTTTGTATCATTCCAAACAAATTAATCCAAAGAAATAACTTATTTAAAGGTGTGAATTAGCAGAAATTGTTGACAACTTTTTATGTAACCTATTTTTTCACAGCTCACCTGTGATGTAAGTCCTGGAGACTATCACTATCTGCAGATATTCAATTTGATCATCAGAAAATGCTTCTACAAGCTGAATCTGCAACTTATGGGCCGTGACTTCTTCGACCCAGATGCTAAGGTGAGTGAGTGATGCTTACGTGTATTAATTACTGACTGATGGAAAAATGAGAAATTTGTTTTAAAATTGCTATTGTCTTTTAGGTTGACATCCCTGAATACAAGCTACAAATTTGGCCTGGTTACAAGACCACCATAAATCAATATGAAGACCGCCTTCTCATGGTGACTGAGATCACCCATAAAGTCCTACGCATGGACACTGTTTTGCAAATGTTGCAAGAATATGCATCCACTAAAGGCGCTAACTTCAAAAAGATATTCGTGGAAGACGTAGCAGGTAAACGTTTTGCTTTTTATAACACCTGCTATACTGTGTATGCTAGGAAACGAGTGTGAATTTTTTTATTAATCTTATTAAAATTTTAGGTAAAATCGTGATGACTGATTACAACAAGCGAACCTACCGCGTGGACGATGTGGCCTGGGACGCGTCGCCCTCCTCCACGTTCCAAATGAAGGACCAGACCATTTCCTACATGGACTACTACAAGAATGTAAGTAATTTATAATATTTAATGTTCACTTTAGTACTAAATAGTAGATTGTACAGCAAGGGCATAAAGTGACCCATTTTTAACCGAGGCAATTTTTTGGTACCAAATAGACGAGGATAAAAATGGACATTTATGCCCATGTTGTACACTCTGCTTTTCACTTCGTTTTCGAGGAAAGTAAAACACATTTTCATTGCAATTTACACAACGGAGTTGTCATAAAGCGATAGAAGAAAAATATATAACTAATACCCGCCAACTTATTATTATTTTTTTTTTTATATTCCTCCTGTGGTTTTCTGCCAAGTCAAACATTTCGGAGCATTTTTGAACGATAATCGATATCTATTTCATGTGATTTACTAAATTTAATGACAGTAAATACATAATTCTAATATTGTACTTAATATAAATAAAATAATATAACAAGTTTTGTCAGCTATACTATTTTATTACTCACTAAAATTGTGCAATGTTTTAACTGTTTGGCTGATGGGACCTTAGCCTTAGAAAAAAAAAAAAATACTTTTATTCTCTAGACCATAAAATGCGATTTTATGTCGTCTACGCACGACATAAACGTGCACTTTTTGAGCATGAGAGTGAAAACATTATTTTCTACTCAAGCACTTCTAGTCAATTAAGTGACTGACAAAATATTGAAAAGTACATCAACATTGTCTATGATATTCCGTATTATTACCGATCCTAT
Source organism: Thaumatotibia leucotreta (assembly GCA_025490895.1). Taxonomy (NCBI): domain Eukaryota; kingdom Metazoa; phylum Arthropoda; class Insecta; order Lepidoptera; family Tortricidae; genus Thaumatotibia; species Thaumatotibia leucotreta. Next base: position 11,750 of record JALPQI010009969.1, on the reverse strand, counting down.
GGATTTTCTTAAAATATTATAAGTTGTAAAGGGAAACACGATATTTATCTTCCCTTACAGAAAAGTTGGTAGGCGTCTATGAATAAGTGGTGTAACTGACACTATACGTGATTACAGAAATACAACATCCGCATCAACGACGCCAAGCAGCCGCTACTAATCTCTCGCTCGAAGCCGCGCGAGATCCGCGCCGGCGCGCCCGAGTTGGTGTACCTCGTGCCCGAGCTGTGCCGCCAGACCGGCCTCTCCGACGAGATGCGCGCCAACTTCCAGCTCATGAAGGCCATGGGGGTGCACACCAAGATCGGCCCCGACACCAGGATCCAGAAGCTTCTGGCTTTCAATAGACGCTTCACGCAAAACAAGGAGGTGGTCGCGGTAAGTTTGGCTTTGTAGTAATGAAGGCCATGGGGGTGCACACCAAGATCGGCCCCGACACCAGGATCCAGAAGCTTCTGGCTTTCAATAGACGCTTCACGCAGAATAAGGAGGTGGTCGCGGTAAGTTTGGCTTTGTAGTATTGATCTGTATTGGCAGCCTCACCATCTTAAAGCTGATAATAACTATATTCGGTGAATTCGGGTTTGACCTAGACGTGTGCGCCGATCTAAAAATGATCGGCGGCGGCGTTTGCTGAAAATTCGGCGGCGGCGGCGTGTTTTCGGCGTGAAATCGGCGTCAAGGTCACATGAATAAATAAGCGAAATTCCATAGTATAATTTGTCATAGTTTAGATAAATACAATATAAATGTTCATTAAACACCACTACTGACCACCTTATCCAACATCTGATCAGTATACATATCAGTTTTCTCTTCCCACCATGTTCTAACATAATATTTTCAATAATAACTGAGTTTGGACTAGCCCTATTCATATTAGGTCTCCCAAATCCCCTATCATAGCATGCCATAAGGATAAATAGGGCGCAGCTCGCGTCCATTGGATTCCACCTATCTTTACCAGGTGATCGGTCCATCATATTGGGAGGCATCCTACGCTGCGTCGACCAATATATGCTTGCAACTAAGAAATCACTTGCCCCACCGGTAGTTTTGCAAGTAATGTATGTCCAGCCCACTGCCACTTCAGTTCAGCGATTTTTTGAGCTAAGTTGGTACTTCCAGTTTTTCTGCGGCTCTCAACTAGGGTTTACAACATCCGTCGATTTTCAGGATCCGTATAAAGCGGATATTGAAAATCAGCGAATCAAGATACCTACTTCGGATAATACGGATCTATTTTACTTATTTATACTTTTTCTCAGACTTGTTTTATTTTCATTAAGTTATAGTGTTTTATTTAGAGTTAACGCTGAAATAATAGTTGTTCAGTCTACATTTTAATTACATTTGAATATGCAAAAAAAATATAACCACGTTTTACAACTACAAAATTCTCCATTGTTTTAAACTTTTAACGTTCTTAATCACATTAAAATATTATCTGACCTAGTACCTAAAGAGGTGCGCAAACACGTTTCTGTATCTAAATAGATCGCGAAGGCCCAGTTTCGCGTAAGGCTGAAGGCCTGGAGCGTTCCACAGGTTGAAGGCCGAGCTGCCAGAGCCTAGCGCTCCAATGCTACATAATGACTCGTTTCAATCCCTTGCAAAGGCCGAAAGCCGAACTCCAATTAGGGCTCCACAGAGCTCAGAGGCGCGCCAGCTCGCCTCACTCGTACTCATTGGGTGGTTCTCCATAGTTTCAGCCATAGTAACTTTATAGTCAGCAAACCAAAGATGAGTGATATATTCGCTAGTGGTGTTGATGACAAGCCCATTCCATACCAGTCCAAAATCTTGAAAACATCTTCCAAAGCAACAGTAAACACATCTTCCAAAACAACAGGAGACAAGACATCTCCCTGTCTTAATTGTCGCTGCAATGGTCTGGATTTCGAATACCGGCCTTGAAGACAGTTTAGGACCTAAACTGAATCGCGGTGTGTCAGTTGCATACATAGAATAACTGTCAAAAATTGGCTAGCCAAACCTAAACTGAATTGCATTTAAGATGTCATGGTAACCCCCCTGGACACTACAAAATAAGTACCGGTAGTCAACCTATTTGGCTTACTTATTCTGCTGTATTTTTGTTGGTTATTCTTTGGACACATAGCCCGCAAACATGGGGAAGATCTCCAAAAACGTATTGTCACAAGAAATTGGAAAGACAAGGTCGAGAGGAAGGAGCCCCATGCGCTAGGGAGACCAGATCCACACCTCACTCAACTTTCGGGTTGCTGAAACGATTCACGCTGCGGAAAATTGGAGTGGTTGGTGGAAAATCGTGAAAGAGAAATTGATAAGTCACAACCCCCAGAATTGGGTTATCGACGCAAGGAGGAGTAGTCTACTTGGTACCGCTGAAGATACTGTCGTACAGCCCAGGTCTCGATCAATTCAAATGCTTCATAGACCACGAACACGAACGCTAGGGGGCAAGTTAAGCCTGTCGGTCTTCTGTATATCCTGACATTGCTTGTGTATGTGATTTACGGTGCTAAAGCTTTTCTAAAAACTGAAACCGGCTTATTCAGGAGGCTGGAAGTTGTCGAACCCAAGAACCTACGTGTAATGAGTGATGACACTCGAAAGCAACTAATAGGTTGACAGTAAATTCCCTACATAAGAGCATTATACAAATACATAAGGTAAATACGAAGCTTAGTGTGTAGTATTCAGCCCATAAAAAATAACTGTTATTCAGTCAAGGCCACGCCGATTTCACGCCGACCATTAGTCGGCGGCGGCGGCGTGGCAAAAAAGGTCGGCGGCGGCGTGACGCCGGCGCGGCGCACACGTCTAGTTTGACCCCATAGTAAAAGTTGTTTAGAATGATCTAAATATTAATGGGTTTCTTTCTTGGCTCTACGAGGTGATACACACTGTATAGCTCTCCGAATCGCTAAACTGAAGTGGCAGTGGGCGGGGCACATCACGTAGAACCGTTGGCCGTTGGGGCGGAAAGGTTCTCTAATGGCGGCTACGCACCGGAAGGCGTTAGATGCGGGTGGCGCAGGACCGGTCATTGTGGCATTCTTTGGGGGGGGGCTATGCTCAGCAGTGGACGTCTGGCGGCTGATATAATGATGATGATGAGATTATGGGTCTATCTATGCTATTAAGCCGTGTTTACATTTGTAAGTTATTGCTGTAAGTTACAACTATGGGTTAGAATGAGCGACTTATACAAGTATTGCAAATGACTTTGTTTAAAAACTTGCAGGTGTAAACTCTGCTTTAAGATTGACTTGGAAACAAGAGCTCTCAAAACAGAGATCCAGTTGAGATCAATTATGTTTTTCTAATACACTCTTAACTTTCAGGAACTCGGAACATGGGACCTTAAATTATCGAACGAGCTGGTCAAATTCAAGGGTCGCCAACTGCCGCCCGAAAATATATCTCAGGGTGACGGAAAGAAATATCCCGCGGGCCTGACCACTGAAGGCTGGACAAGAGACATGAGGTTAGAATTATTTTGCAACCTTAATGTAACTGAGAATGTTGAAGGTCATGTCAAATTAGTAGTCAAACAGCCCCACCGACCATTGTTAATAAAACTGCTTTATCTCGAAACACGTTATTCATCATTATCTTTCACTAATGAAATGTTGTAAAATGCCATCTATTATAGTATTTAGGTTACTTATTTAACTATGTAATCCTTATATTAGTATATTAGATGTCATACACAAAAGAAAATACAGAGTTCAAGAAAATACGTCCATTGTGGATTTTTTGTTTGTATATGATATCAAATATATTAATGTTCGCACCTCAGTATTGCACCAGAAATGCTAATGAGCAGAGTATTAATATTAATACTCTGCCGATTATCTAATAGAACTACTATGATAGCGACATGCATGTGTGACCGAAATTATTGTGCTCCAATGCTGGCAACACAACACTTGTGTAAAAAAAATCTTATTTCGACGACAACAACGTATAAGATGCAATCTGCGATTTCTTTTTTTCATAGCAGATTCAACCCTACAAACAATGTACAAAGTGCTATCTACGATGACAAAACAACCGCAGATTGTGCGTTATACCTTGTTGTCGTCGATTTCTTTGTTACGGTGTCTCCAGCGAAATGTATGTGCACAAAACAAATCTAATTATTTAATGAAATTACATGATAATAATATGAAACCGTCAGATCTCGGCCTCTGCTCTCCTTCGGGCCGTGCCCCTCTTGGGTGGTGATCACCCCGGAGCGACAGCGCCGCGACGCAGAGAGCTTCGTGCAGCTCATCATGAAGACTGGCGCCGGAGCTGGCTTCAGAATGCCACAACCAGATATTGGTAAGTCAATAAATTCTTAACACAACACTTTCATACATCGAAAAACTCGAGTCTTACCAATATTTAAAGATGGACGGAATATAGTCAGCAAAACCTATATTTGACCCATTAGCCTATTAGAACTGAAGGTAGATTTTATCATATATTTTTGAAATTACTTGTCTAAAGTCCTTATACCTACTCACCATCTTCATTTGACTAATTTTTCAATTTGAATATAAACTACATAATATTACAATGAATGTACATGAATCAAAAGATTGATAGTCATTATATGACTATCAATCTTTTGATCTATCATCTTTTGTTTAGTGTGTCCTAATGGTGTATATTTTTCCCTTTTAGTGTCTATCCAGCGTGATAGCTCAATGGAGTATGCAAATATGTGCGAAAACGTTATTGCCAAGAAGAATCCGGCTCTCATCCTGTGCGTCTTGGCAAGAAGCATGGCAGACAGGTAAATTACTGACTGACTGATTTGTTATTCGATTTCAATTAAAAGGGCAGCATAAAAATTTAAAATTGCTACAAAATAATGCAGGTGAACGCAGTGATGGTGATCGTAAAGTATGGAACAAAATCATATTTGAATAGGAACTTTCGTAAACCATAAATATAATGAAACCGTTAAACTCACGTGTATTTAGTTACTACGCGCGACATGGTTCGGAGAACCTAGGTCTTCATTATCAAGCACTGAGCCTGCGTTCACGCCAAGCGACTCGCTCGTAGGGAATAAAAACACGTCAGTTTAACCATTTGATTCTTGACTTTGCAGGTAAACATAATATTTAAAACGTTTTTTCTCTTTATTAGGTACGAAGCGATCAAGAAAAAGTGCACGGTGGACCGCGCTGTGCCCACGCAGGTGGTGTGCGGCCGCAACATGACCAGCAAGTCCGCCATGTCCATCGCCACCAAGGTGGCCATCCAGATCAACTGCAAGGTAACTTGTTTCGATGACAAACCGAATGGATATTTTTTTTAACTTCAAAAAAGGATCATCATCATCATCATCAGCCAATTGACGTCCACTGCTGGACATAGGCCTCCCCCAGAGAGTTCCACAAAGATCGGTCGTGAGCTGTCCGCATCCATTGGACACCCGCAACCTTTACCAGGTCGTCGCTCCATCTTGTGGGGGGCCTTCCCACGCTGCGCCGTCCAGTGCGTGGTCGCCATGAGAGAACACGCCGACCCCACCGGTCATCGGTCCTCCGAGCAATATGGCCAGCCCACTGCCACTTCAACCTGGCGATTCTTCGGGCTATGTCAGTCACTTTCGTTCTTCTGCGGATCTCGTCATTCCTGATGCGATCTCGCAGAGAAACCCCGAGCATTGCCCTCTCCATCGCTCGTTGAGTGACTCTGAGCCTCCTAATGAGTCCCATAGTGAACGACCACGTTTCAGATCCGTAAGTAATCACTGGCAACACACACTGGTCGAAGACTTTCGACTTGAGACACTGCGGTATATTGGACGAGAAGATATTGCGTAGTCTCCCGAACGCCGCCCAACCAAGTCTGATTCGACGATTGATCTCCTTCTCGAAGTTGGACTTACCCAGCTGGACTGTTTGTCCCAGGTATACATATTCGTCAACAACTTCGAGTGTAGAGTTTCTAACTTTCACTGGAGTTGGTATCACATGGACGTTCGACATTGTTACGTACGTGTACTGGCTCGCGTGATAGAACCGAACTGGGGGTACCCGCAGATCTTCATATCTACCCACACATGTCAATATATAACATGCCTTTCCCTCTGGATAGATGACACTACACTTCTTTTTTAGTTCAATATTAAAAGTTGTTTAACACTGCACCGTTCATACACTTAATATTAAATTGTTCACTTATCCTATACATGCTTTCATAGTCTTTTGTTTTAATTAAGTAACTGTTGGCTATTGGCTATCTGCATTATCATTCTCATCATCACCACTGCCAGACTCTATGTCTGTACTACCATATTCTTGGAATGCCATCCTCTTCAAGGATGGTGTGCCGGCTGGTGAGCTTTCACTGGAACGAGGTCGTTTGTTACTATTTGATTCACCTCTATACATTGTATCATCCGCATCCATTACAACACACTCTTCTGGTCCTTTAACACCAATCATTTCAGCCCACTGGCTAGCTGGCGGAATCCTCATTGTTCCAAATGCTTGATATTCTCTCTCCTCTCCCCCCTGTTGGGGTTCCTTGAAGGACATTTCACAGGATGCTCCTTGAATCTCCGCATTTGCGGCTTCTGCGTCACCATGTTTTGTAAAACCAAGCATTTGATTGATGTGCCTTATGAATAATTTATTTCCTTGCTTAATCTTATACCTCAATATTCCAATCCTTTTGATTATTGTCCCCTCCAACCATCTTGGGCCACTCCTATAATTCCTAAAACAAATTGTTTCTCCAACTCTGAATTCCCTCATACGTTTCGTTTCGTTATCCTGGATTTCTTCTATTTCCTTCCCTTGCACCGAAAGAGGGTGAAACCTGTCAAATTTAGTTCGAAAACGCCGGTTATTCAGAAGTTCCGCAGGCGTCTTCCCGGTAACAGAACTGGGTGTAGTCCGCAAACCATACAATATTTTCTGCAGTCTTGTGGCCCATGGCAGGTGTTCCATCTTCTTTAATTTCATTTTAATTGTCTGTACAGTCCTTTCTGCTTGACCATTAGACGCAGGATGGTATGGAGGCACAAGTATATGTCTGATACCATTTCGCTTGAAATATTGCTCAATTTCTTCTGACGTAAAAGCTTTCCTGTTGTCACTGACTATGGTGTCTGGCAGCCCCTGCTCTGCAAAGATTTCATCTAACTTATTAATCACCATACTAGAACTTTGCTCACCAACTATCTTCACCTCAGGCCATTTTGAGTAAGCATCAATCAATATTAAAAAAACCTTTCCCATGAAAGGGCCTGCAAAATCAATATGCAGCCTAGACCAGGCCTTCGGTGGCGTTATCCATCTGTGAGCGACTTTGGCTGGCATATTCCTTACTTCTCTACACACTTGGCAATTTTGTACTATGCCCTCTATATCTCTGTCAAGCCCTGGCCACCAGAAATAAATTCACTAAATTTCACCGACATTTTATTTCACCACACTCAACAACACTTTTAAACATTCAAACACTATGTTTAAAGCACTTTTGATCTATTCCCGAATTTATTCCCGTCGCCAGAATGTTACGTACGTGTACTGGCTCGCGTGATAGAACCGAACTGGGAGTACCCGCAGATCTTCATATCTACCCACACATGTCAATATATAACAGACATGATCTTCGTTTTGTCCATGTTCATCTTAAGACCAACATCTTCAGAGCTCTACTAAGATCATCGAGCATAGTACTTAAGTCCTCCATGGTCTCAGCCATGACTACTATATCGTCGGCAAACCGAAGGTGAGTGATGTACTCGCCATTGATGTTAATGCCATATCCCCTCCAGTCCAGAACCTTGAAAACGTCTTCCAGTGCAGCGGTGAATAATTTAGGAGAGATAACATCTCCTTGTCTTACTCCCCGCTGCAATGGAATTGGTTTCGAGTTCCGATCCTGGAGGCGAACTGACATATTGGCATTCTCGTACAGGCACTTCAGCACTTCAATGTACCGGTAGTCTACTTGGCACCGCTGGAGAGACTGTAGTACAGCCCACGTCTCGATCGAATCAAAGGCTTTTTCGTAGTCCACAAACGCTAAGCAGAGGGGCAAGTTATATTCCTCGGTCTTCTGTATAACTTGACGGAGCGTGTGTATGTGGTCTATGTAGTCCATTATATTACGGCAACCTATGTATGGGAAAAGTTCACATTCGGATACCAGCACCAAATTTTAGTATGTTGTTAAATATGTCATTCTGTATCCAAAACTGCCGGGAGACACTCTCTCAAAGGTCAAGGTCACCAGTAATGACGTCATCAAAATGGCTGCTGCCTAATTTCGAAAAGCGCTTATTTGTTCCTCAACTGCCCAACGTACACCATTGTGTGTGGTATCAATTGAAAGGTCATTAAATATGCTCTAACTTTGTCTTTTCGTGTTATATCGTACATCTATGAATAAAAAAAATATCGTTATAAAGAATAAAAATATTTTTTTACTCTTTTCGTACACTGTACATTTCATCAGGAAACAAGCGGTATTAGCAAAAAATATTGTTCTACATAAATGTAGCCAAACTATTATCCTAAAATATACAGTTTAAATCATCGAAATCCGTTGAAAATAAACAAAGTTATGTCATTTTCTATATTCCGCGGCAAACGCCATACACACGACATCCGCCCGCCCGCCAGTTCGAAAATGTGAATTGCACCCAAACTATGCAATTGATTTATACTGATAAGATATGAACTAAAAGCCAATTAAATATACAAATAGTAGTTGTTTTAAAAAGACTGTTGTTATTAAAATAAAATACATAATTTAAGAAAAAAACTAAATTAAAAGACATAGGTTCTTAGAGTAAGACAAAAAAGGTAACAAATGAATATTAATAACTTATAACTATCAATGAAAGAATATTATGTATATATTTCAAGGTTTTATTCTGAACAGCAAATTATTACCTTACATTCTGGAGCAAGTTCCTTCACAGACACTAAGAAGATTGCAATTTAAAACGTTTATTACGCATACGCCAACGTGGACAAGGCACAAGTTTTTTGCAACTTGCACTTACATCAGGAATCGTTTTCCATAATGGAACTGGAATATAGACAAATACTTTCTCTTCTTTTTTCCAGCTCTAATCGCAGGGATCAATTTTCTTGTAGATAAGGCAAGGCACTTCGTCCATATCTTCGTTTGTATGTAGCATGGTCCGCTTTAGATGTTGAGTCAGTTTCAGAGCATCTTTAGTTGGTGAGATGCTTTCAATACTCAATCGTTTATTGCTTCCACACAGTTTACAAGGTATTAGTGAACATAAAGTTTTTACCGCTATTTAGTTAGCTTTATTTTTATATGAAAACATTCCGTCTTGCTATAATTAATTGTTATATCAATTGTAGTCTCTCTGGACATTCGTCATCCAAGTGGTGGACGGTCTTCCTCTTTCCCTCTTTCCAGTAGCCATGGACAGATAACTTTTATCACGACACGACTGTCCGGTCGGCGAAGGACGTGACCTTACCATCTTAGCTTATTTTTACAATCTTGAAACTAACCCTTACATTACATAAGTGGCAAACGCAGTCCTTGAGCGTGTCTACGCCTGTCTATCTTAGCATACGATGTATGTGATAGAGTATTGAGTAAACTGAAAGAAATAGAAGCGGAGAGAGAGTGGAAAGAGGAAACCATCACGCGAGGAGAACCCGATACTTACGAAGTTGGAAAAAATTTACTTGAGGATGTTGATCGGAATTATTTCGAGAAGAACATTATGTGTTTGGCAGAGATAGGTTGAGGGGAAAGAATGGGGTCGCTCAGGGATATTTTACGGTTCTGCAAAAAGACAAGGAGACTAGAAGGAAATGATGGGGTAACGCAGCCGTGACATTAACCTACAGCTCCAGCAACGGGAAAGGGATGAATGAGCACACCAGATACTCGACAGCCCACTCGATTCCGGCCAAAACAGAAGCAATCAGAGACATATCAGCAATGGACGGATCGCATAAGAAATTAATCAAACTTAGAGGCAAAGTCTCTTCAAACAAGCTAACGATCTTATCATCGTGTATCGAGAGCATGTAAGTCCTTTCCAGGGCAAGCAACTCTAAACATCAATGTTTCCGTCCCTCTAAAAAAAACCCTCGCCCTCACGTATGGTGGTTATTTGTTTCAGCGGCGACTGTGTGTAAAATAATATTCTGGCATAGGCTTGTTCGCGTGAAGACGAGAGCATAGTCACGGAGGAAGAAGTGAGGACTTTATATGTACAGCTTACAGTTGTCATTCTAACGGAATATTCATTAACCTACTAATTATTAAAATTAGCCATTTGCTTGTTATTCTTACTACAGCTAACTATGAATTATTAGTTGAAACAATTCTGCTGTTACGAACTGATGTAAGCTGCTTGCCCTGGAAAACGATTTCCGAGCTCAGTATCGTGCTTCATATTGTTAGCTTGTGTGAAGAAACTTTGCCTGTAGGTAAGTTTGATTATTTTTTTAAGCGATCCATCCATTGCTGAAATATCTGGGATTGCTTCTAATCGCATACTTCGTCTGCTACGATGGGCAGGAGGATTCACGCTCACGGCCAGAGTTCACAACAAGCATGTGAAGAGGAGTTTCAAGATTGTAAAAATAAGCTAAAATGGTAAGGTCACGTCCTTCGCCGACCGGATAGTCATGTCGTGATAAACATCTGTCTATGGCTACTGGAGAGAGGGAAAGAGGAAGACTGTCCACCACTTGGATGACGAATATCCGGAGAGACTACAAATGATATAACAATTAATTATAGGCAGACGGAATGTTTTCATATAAATATAAAGCTATCGAAAGCATCTCACCTTAATTTATGATCTCACCAACTAAAGATGCACTGAAACTGACTCAAAATCTGAAGCGGACCATTCTACAAACAAACGAAGATATGGACGAAGTGCCTTGCCTTATCCACAAGAAAATTGATCCCTGCGATTGGAGCTGGAAAAAATAAGAGAAAGTATTTGTCTATATTCTTTGTGTATGTGAAGGAGCTTGCTCCAGAATTTACTGTTCCCAATAAAACTTGAAATATATACATAATATTCTTTTATTGATAGTTAGAAGTTATTATTATTCATTTGTTATCTTTTTTCTACCTTACTCTAAGTACCTATGTCTTTTAATTTGTTTTTTTCTTAAATTATGTATTTTATTTTAATAATAACAGTATTTTTAAAACAACTAGTATTTGTATAATTAATTGGCTTTTAGTTCATATCTTATTAGTATAAATCAATTGCATAGTTTGGGTGCAATTCACATTTTCGAACTGGCGGGCGGGCGGATGTCGTGTGTATGGCGTTTGCCGCGGAATATAGAAAATGACATAACTTTGTTTATTTTCAACGGATTTCGATGATTTAAACTGTATATTTTAGGATAATAGTTTGGCTACATTTATGTAGAACTATATTTTTTGCTAATACCGCTTGTTTCCTGATGAAATGTACATTGTACGAAAAGAGTAAAAAAATATTTTTATTCTTTCAACGATATTTTATTTATTTATAGATGTACGCTATAACACGAAAAGACAAAGTTAGAGCATATTTAATGACCTTTTAATTGATACCACACACAATGGTATACGTTGGGCGGTTGAGGAACAAATAAGCGCTTTTTAAAATCAGGCACTAGGCATTTTGATGACGTCATTACTGGTGACCTTGACCTTTGAGAGAGTGTCTCCCGGCAGTTTTGGATACAGAATGACATATTTAACAACATACTAAAATTTGGTGCTGGTATCCG
>JALPQI010009968.1:0-32518 GCA_025490895.1 Thaumatotibia leucotreta | reverse complement strand
AAAAAATATGACTTGCTTATAAATAGTTAAGTAGCACAATATCTTTATTATTCAGTCATTATACTTGTGACATATATTATAATATAACGTTTCTTTATAATTCAACTAGCGCGTAAAAATGAAATAATACCTACATTGTCATTTTTATAAGACGACGCCACATACATTACATTTACATTATGCATTTAACTAATAGGTACAGTCAACCAATTGAAACCCTAAGCCACTCATATCATATCATATCAAAATGACGAGTAGTATTTTTTCTAACAATCTAATTTATAACATTACTTCGACAAGTTGGACATGGTTCCTTAGTCACCTAGCCTAGAGTTTCAATTGGTCTGAGCCTCTGTAACGTCAGTAATTTCAATTTGGCACGATTTTACTAAGAAATCACCAATATACAACAGGTTATAGTACGGCGTTTGGCGCCGAAGTGCATCGCCACCTACTTTATTGAATTTTAATAGTATTTCTCAATACTTAACGCATATTAGTATTCCTTGGTAAGGGTGCGTCTCTACTGACGCGGAGCGGAGCGGTGCTGTGCAAAATTGACCAATTACATTCTTCAAATTCTAATTCGAAACACTGCGATGCGGTCTCATTGGCCAAGCTGCCACAGCTCCGCTCCGCTCCGCGTCAGTGGAGCCGCACCCTAAGAGGGGCATGTTTTATTATTGGATAATCACCCTATAAAAATGGTCTATCACTTTTAGACCTACACATACACATAACATAACAGTCAAAAAACACACGTACATCACATTTTCGCTTATTGTGAGACTTATTAATCATTAATAGAATTCAAAAAGTTAACACTAAATTATCAAATTGTTGTATGGGTGAATGAACTCTTTTCTGCCTGTTATTGCCATGGTTACGGACACCTGACTGCCTGGTTTTATGCAAAATTATGCTACTTAAACTATGCAACCATGCATTTTTCTGGTGTCAATAAGCCCTTTCCTTAATCGGCCACCTACAACCATCGACTACATGCATAATTTAAGTACCATAATTTTGCATAAAATCTGCGTGACTCAGGTGACCGTACCCATGGCAATAACAGACAGAAAAAGTTGATTGGCGTATACTTCTTACTCAAAAAAGTTGATTCACCCGTATACCGTTTACTCTGGTGGTGCACTCGGGTTATAAGGTGTTGTGGCGCCATTAGCTGGGTGCGCTGGATTGGCCACGAAACCAATAACAGGAGCGGGATTACTAGGATAAGGAGCTGCTGTAGGATAGGGTGGGTTCGCCACAGGGTACGGTGGTGGGTTCGCGGCAGTGATAGGGTTCGTGTTAGGGTAAGGCGGATTTGCGCCGAGGTAAGGTGGGTTCGCGCCAGGGTAAGGTTGATTCGTAACAGTGTTAGGGTCGCCAGGATACGGAGGGCTTACGGCGGGATAACCGTTAGGATTAGGGTTTGGGTTACCCGGATAAGGGTAACCCGGCGGCGGAGCGTAACTTCCCGGGTAAGAACTAATACTATAATTAGAAATAACTTGTATAGTCTGCGAGGGGTACACATAAGGAGGTATATCCATGGGTGGCTGCGCCGGATCGGGTATCGGGCCCTGAGGTAAGTCGCTCTGTAACGGATGCACATACCCGCCCTCTACCATCTCCCTTATGGGAATTTGACCTAGACATAATTCCATTTCATCTTCTAAGTCATCGTTGCAGCCGCTAAGTATTATTTTTATCTGAAACAATAACCTAAAATTATGAAAATGATAAAATGTGTTGAATCAAACAAAATCTCAGATTCTTGATACTTTTTAGTTCTCGTTCTTCCTAATTAAGTTTAGATTAAGCTAGGCACAAAATAAATCAATCTCACAGGGGCAACACCCAATAAATATTTAGAGGTAAATTAAAATTAGGGCAACCAGTGGTAATAGGATTTTGTAAATGTTACACCACCTATACCTACCAACAGACATAATTATAATAAATTGTGATGGTTTAGGGTGAATCAACTTTTTTCAGTCTGTTCCCAACTAGCAAAATTTCGTCATATAATCGTCGCGGAAACGTAACATATTCAGGCTTTTAGCTTATGAAATTGGTCATATAAACGTAATAATTACGTTTATATAACGCGATTTGGGCCCATATTACTCAGCTTTTTAGCCATATGAAAGCCATTTAACTGAAACTGCCACCACTTATTAGTCATATAATAATCATCGCCGTGACCACTTTATAGCTAACTAGCTGTATAATAGCGACTTATATAGCTTTTATATGATTTTTAATCATATAAGAGCCATATAACCGTTGAGTTAGTTATTTATTGATCATATAATTGCTACTTATATGCCAAATTTGTGGAATAAAAGTGTCCAGCGAAACTAAACAGAAGACGGATTGACAACTTGCTCGTGCATATAATTTACTTAATGCAATAATAACAAAATAAAATTACTTAATGCCGTTGAGTATGTTTTGACAGAGCTATCTAAGTAATATATGACCATGTTATAATTGGCATTATAAATTCTACCTAATGGTGAAAATGTATTGCGAATACCACTTTACTGATAAAGTATACTATATTTAGTAGTAAATAATGAACGCGCCACTTTAATTATTAGTTATTACAATATAAATTAAATAAATATTTTTAATTATTACGAAGGAAACTACTATATGACATGTATACGATTAACATATCGTATAACTGCTTCGTATTGGTTCGTATATAGCAAGTTTAGTGGTGTAACACACCCCCTTTTATTTACTAGCCCCCTATATAAATAAACCGTCTAACACTAAACCTACTTCATCTGAATATTAAAAATAAAATCTGAAAATTCTAATAAGAAAATCTAGAATTCTAATTACCTACTTCTAATACTGCTTTATGAATTAATAATAAATAATCAAATAAACCGGAATAAATAAAGTTAATATCTTGAATTGGATCAGTAATTTGGCCAAATGATCGTTAGTGTGTATTTAGAAACCCTTCGTTGTGTCCGTTGTCAGTAACCGAAATCCTTTTCGCATATAGGTAAGAGTTGAGTATCTTAATACGCATATTTAATGTAAGTGTAAGAAATCATTTAAAATAAGAAATAATATGTCAGAATATAGGTAAGGTAAATGTCAGATGTAAATTATGTCATAGTTAGTTTGTCAGAAGTAAGAATGTTGTAAAGTATGTAAAAATAGTCCAATAACATGTCACAATATAAACAAAGAAGTTAAATTAAATTTATAATGAAAATAAATTTATTTGGGGGTTAGAGATACTGCCCCGCCCCGCAGCATCCGTATCCATCTACCAGTTGCAGGGTCAGGATTCCGCCCCCGTGCTGAAGGCACTAAAGTTCTGAAGGAACTTAATAATGACATGACCTCTTAGTCCTTCCTGTCATTATTTTGTGACATTTCTTGTCTTGTATGAGAGGATTTGCAAAGGGACATTTAACATAACAAAATACTGGTAGGAGGAGAAGTATTAGATCCACTCTAGTTATCCAGAATTCTGCAATTTTTGCAATACATTTCTTGTATTGGTTTCAATGAAATAATATTATCCAAACTGTAGGTGTAGCCATTTTGTATCATACTTTCAGACCAAAATAAACTACGATCTTACTGCGATCTAGCCTGGGTAAATTACTCATTGAAAATTACATACCGTTACTAGTATGATTTGTGATAGTAGGTATAACCTTGTATTCTTAAGGTCGTGTTGGAAAATTACAGAACCATAGAAAACAGAATGAAGTCTTAGTACTAACTGCTAAGAGACGGGCAAACAAATATTTTCTTTTCATTTACAAAAACAAAGTGCTTCTAACGTTACGACATATTGTGAGTTATTCATTTTAGTTTTCTCACAATATTTTATACTACCAATAGAATAGCAAGGAGCAAAATATAAATTGTCAAGTAGTAAGTCAGGTTTGTCTGTTTGTGTCATAAATAAATATATGTAATAAAATCCTAACTTGTCCCTAAACCCACCCTACATCCTAGCTAATTGTACATTGAAATGTAACCCATAAACCCTTAATTAATTTACGTAAACAAACTAAGAAGCCATATATGTACCGGAACCTAGCCAACTAATGAAAATATGTAATGGCTTATACATCTCAAAAATTATAAAATCACTTGAATCCTACAAAACCTACGCCTATAATATTCCTAGCCCTAACAGCTACACTATTCAACTATTCTACCGAAATATTTGCAAGCTAGCACCCCGTGGTGCACATTTAATTTACACGCGTAATTTCCCGATGTGCAATGGGAAATTCTAGGCTAAAGCTATCTACTTCGGATGGGAAAACTCCATTAGACTAACACCCTATTTTCCCGTGTGCTGTTTGTTCCTTCTCGATAGGGATTGGGACAGAAAAGGAACAAACTGACGAATAAAAGTGAATATATAAATATATAGATAAAAAGGACTAAGCATCTGGCTAATTTAGAAAATCATAGTTGACTTTCCAAATCGTCCGGCACTTAGGGGTAAAACACCAGTCTCAATAAATGCTGGTAACTGTCTGGACCCACCAGATATTTACAACACTAAACTAAAGAACGCTAATTAGAAAGCAAGAACCGACGTTGTCACCGTTCTGGTACCTGTTCTTTCTCTCTAATTGCCCAGCTAACTGTGCTGGATTGAACTAGTTCTCCCTAACCCATAATAATTCAAAACACTAATCACTAAATAACTATTATATGTGACACTTCCAATCTAGATCATTAAAGTGCTAAATATCACTAAAATAATCCAAACCAAAACTTCACATATTGAAAACAATTAATAAACAACATCATTATATTAATGAATGGCACTAAAGTAGAAAACAAGAAATTACACTTTTAATAGCCTATTGATTTGTAGCCTAAACTTCACCAATATTCTAAAATATTAGCACTTGCCTGGGCACAAATCAATAAACAACCAAGATAGCTACTATCTACTAAAATTAAAAAACAACTCTACGCACGAAACAAAACTTTACACTGCTTTAAAATATTAAACACTAGCGTTATTCTGGACCACAAAACAACAAGTAATGAAATAATTAAAATCACAAAATTTAACACAAAATTATTTAAAATAACAAAACGAAACCCCACAACTAGTTTCCCTATACCATGTCCAAAACCAGACCTCACTAGAATCACAAGATACTAGCAAAATCCATATTTCAGGACATAATACAGGTAACCTAGAATGACCTAAACCTGCACTATGAGAACTTCGTCCAACGTTCCGCAAGAAGCCAAAAACCGATCCTGAGACCATCCCGAATTTGCTCGTGCACACGCTTTTAAACTACCCCTTCCCCACTTCCCTACTCACGTCATCTAGCATACCATTGGTATTTTGAAAACCCATACTGAATTTCATAACTCCGTTTAAACTTTACAAAGATTAAATCGTATTTCTTAATTAACATAAAGTCCATTTTGACCTAATCAATGGGTGTGAACACATCTAGTTATAAACGCCTATTGGGCTTGACTCCATAGTTTGTATCATAAACATTTTAGTTTTTTTTATATGAATGCAAATTCGTAGGTCCGCCCTTTTTTTAATACTTTATAATATGGTTCAATTTTGTAACGAATATTTTCGCGTGCGGCATTCTTTTTAAGTATCACGTCACATTCAAGAAACCAAACTGATTTTAAGACAATAATTTATACGATACAAGCTCTATGACATTGAAATAAGGTTCAAATTATTCTATTAATTAAGTGTCTTAAAAAATTGGTTTATTATAAATGACTAAGCTCTCCGAGAATTCATCTACGATTTCAAACGACAAAGCGTACTTGTGTTATGAGAAAGATTTTAATTATTACAGTTGCCATCTGACACTAGTGTGGATTTAACCGACTTTAAAAAAGATTACTATTATGTTTAATATACTGCTAACATGGAAAGGGGGCCCTTTGACATGTTACAATCGCCTCCCAAAATTTGCTGTAGCTTAAATATATAAATCATATATTTGCGAAAGTAAATTTTCGAAATAGGCAAAAGAAACAAATAATCAAAATAATCAATCAAATTAAAGAAACAAACGTTATTAAAATAATCGGTTAAATACTAATAAGAACCTTTTTAACATTCTTCCCTTCTGTGTTAGCCTTTTTTTTTTTGTTTCGGCTGTGTGTGGTGTGTGTTTAAACCAAACTGAAGAATGAACATCACTGAAAGAATAAGTTTAGTAGTTCTGTCATGTTAGAAATAAACAATCAAAAACGCAACCAGTCAACCTTGCCTCAAAAAGAAAATAGAAGTTGTGCTAGTCTTCTACCGATCCGAGTGATACATACGAGAGCTTCCGACTTGTATCGACTAGGTTAGCATCCAATTCGCGCCTGCCGACCAAGAAAGGATTCAAACGTATCCCTAATTAAGACAAGACTGAACCTTTTTGCCAAGGAGTATAAGATACCACTCGAGGAGTTACAATCTTTGAAAGATTTAATTCTAACATCGTAACACACGGCTTAAATCTTCAAAAAGCCTTTCCTAGTCTGGGGCATGTATATCATTAACAGGACGTTAATACAAAAGATTAAGCATTGCTTAATCTTTTATCTGCTTGCAACCCTAAGCTTCTACAACAAAGCAGCAAAATGAAGTAAGTTAAGTATCATTAATGATTAAAATAAAACTAGAAAATAGTACTGACCCATGAAAAAGCACAACTAATCTTTAAATAGATTCGAAATGAGTGAAGTATTACTTGCCGTTATGAAGTATTTTTCTAAACTCACTTCGCATTATGCTTTTCCATATGATGAAAGTACTATGACGTCCCATTAATGACGGGTGTGTGAGATTCTATACCGATGTTGTGTGTAGTGTGGAGATAATATGGCGGCAGCTATAAATCTGCAAATGTGCTCTATTTTTTTTTTCCGAGCCTAACCTAACTCCAAACAACCATATTACCTCGCTTGTGTAGTGTAGTGTTCCAGTCAGAATATTGAAAAAGTATGAATTATTAATGTTATTTCCTCAGGGCCCTTTATAAAAAACATGCATTACTAATTTACACTAACTTGTAGTGTAACATTCGTCACATTTATTCGTCTTCATTCTTTTTTTCACACATCCCTGAATGTCTAACAATAATTTTTGCTAAAAAATATATAAGAGCAACAAAAATAATTGAATAATGCGTCAATTTTATGAAACAAATTTACTGTTAGCAAACATACGATCAATGCATTTAAGTAATGTTGCAAATTTTTTTTTATCCAAATAATATTGAAAAATACTACAATATTATTATAATCGAAGTGCAAATAGTTTGTCATTTAATGATTTAAAAAAATACACTACGAGTTCAATTACTACACATAAAAAAATATATGGAGAGCTCAGTACATTAATAATAAACACTCAAATCTTCAAAGTACATAAATCCACAAAAAATAATTAAACAGTTTATGTAATATGAATATAAAATTATAAAGTATAATTTATGTTATTTAAAACAAAAAAGTAACTTGAATTAACTCGTTGTTGTAAATTACTTTGAACGTAATCATTATTTTGAATTCTATTTATTTTACGTATTAATTATTGAACATTATGAATGAGAGTACCGAATTCATTACGTAATAGTCACACAATATACCTACATATATTTTTTTGTCCAAGTCAAAAATTTTAACATACCAAACGCAAAAATATGCCATACAGAAAGAAAGTGAACAATAAATATCACTGTTTTTTTTTTATTTAATAACATAAATAGCGAATGATTAAATTATAGTAGGTATTCGTTTTAACGCGTGTTAAATTTAAAAGTACTTTCGTAATACGCTATGAAATTTAGATATTTTTCTGTATAAAAATGATTGGTTGAATAATATTTAAATAAGAATTGAAACAACTGTTTAACGAACAAATTTACGTATGTTTTTTTTTTGTATTAATACTTAAGTACTTTTTAAATGAGTAAGAAAAATAATTACGTCGTTTGCTCAAAATATTTCTTTCGAAACCGCAAAGAAATAAAGGAATTGTTTAACTATCCGTTGGTATATCAATAGCATATCTACTGAAAATTTACGCAAACATACATAATTAATTATGGTGGTATATTACAACAAGTAACCTTGCTGCGAGCCCCGTAAAAACATAAAAATTTACTGTACAAAACTAACAAATGTACTGAACGATTCCCGTACCACTAATATAATGATTATTTATTAAGTATATTAGTCTACTACGATAGGTATCAACATTTTTAGAAACCATAAAACAACAAAGTCCTACTTGTACAGTATGTATTATATTTTGCAAGTTAACAAAATGGCAAGTTTGAATATTTCGTTACACTGAAGATACCAATACCGTACCAATAAAAGCAATCATGTATTTACCTAATTTATCAATATTGTAAATGACTCGATGATTGAAATGTCAGTACGTTCTAGCAAATAGAAACCTACGCGCATCACTTCAGGTAAATATACACTATGTATTTATTGTAATGAATTTTCTGACTTGAAAATAATATAAAAATATTTTTCTCAAAACTACAACGTTGTTCTATTTTTGATAACTTACTTGGAACAGTGTTTTAAACCACTCATGTTTTTTGTTAACAATTACTTTCAAAATAAGCAAACAAAGAATAACGAAAGTATACTATTGTAGTAACATTGTTCAATATAACTGAACAACTTTTAACGCACTATTTGTAAACCCGTTTTTTTTCGCATAAGTAAAACTTTAAAAATAGTAATAATAGGCGCTCAACTGACGATTGAAAACTTTGCTACAATAATGCAAAGTTTCGTAAAAAGTAATCTACCAAAATTCGCCCGAACTAAAAAGTAAAAAATAACTTTAGTTCCTACCTCTTAGGATTTCCTACCCAAACCTTTAAACCTTTTACCCTATTCATTGGAATAAAATAGTATGGCTAGGTATCCTACAGATTTCTTAGAAGTCGGTGCCAAGCAAAATAGGCTCATAGGTATATATTAGATATAGCTTTGTATCTTACTGTCACTCCGATTATGCTTTTATCAACAGAATGGTCTTGCCTCAGTCATTTTGATGAAAGCATAACCGGAGTGACAGTAAGTTACAAAGCTCTACCAAATACATATACTCGCGAAGTGAACATATTTTTCTTGGCACCGACTTCTAAGAAATCTGTAGGATACCTAGCCATACTATTTTATTCCAATGAATAGGGTAAAAGGTTTAAAGGTTTGGGTAGGAAATCCTAAGAGGTAGGAACTAAAGTTATTTTTTACTTTTTAGTTCGGGCGAATTTTTGAAGGCGGTTTAATTTTTATTTTAAAATATTTTATTTCTTGCTTTTTAGTAGTTTAATTTATATAAAATCGTTATTTAGTATGCTCTAACTACTTGTAATTAAAATGTACTGCACTGTAGTAGGCCAGAAAACCTGAACTGGCTAACTTACCTACCTATAGGAATATACAACCAACTGTCTGTGCGATATTCAAAGAATTATCCCATTATCAAGGAGTTAAACATTGTATCATCAGCAGGTATGAGTCATTTCAAAGATTATAGGCCTTAGCATGCTTATATTATTTAAAGAATCACTAACCGCTAACCAACATGTCATAACTACTAAGCAAACACTTGAATAGATCTCGAAAATGAATGACAGTTGTTAAATTCAAAGAATTATCCTCCAACTCCTAATCGTTAAGGAGTTATACCTTTCATCATCAGCTCACCAATATGAGACTATGACCACCTAAAGGCAAATACTCGAATAGCTTCCAAAATACATGAAATATTATATATTTAAAGAATTATCCCCCAACTCCTAATCTCTAAAGAGTTGTACCTTCCATCATCAGCTCATCAACATGAAAGGATGACCACCTAAAGGCAAATACTCAAATAGCTTCCAAAATACAGGAAATATGTTATATTTAAAGAATTATCCCCCAACTCCTAATTGCTAAGGAGTTGTACCTTCCATCATCAGATCACCAACTTAAGACGTTCATGACTAGACGCAAATACTTCATTAGTCTTCGAAAATAAATGAAAAATGTCATGTGTGCCTACAACATTTGAAGAGTTCCCTCGATTTCTCCAGGATCCCATCATCAGATCGGGATTTGGTGACAATGGGACCAACTAGAAGGTATACCCTTTCAAACAAAAAAAGAATTTTCCAAATCGGTCCACGCGTCTTCGAGTAATCGGGGAACATACATAAAAAAAAAAAAAAGATTTCGACGAATTGTTAACCTCCTCCTTTTTGAAGTCGGTTAAAAACAAATTGTGCGACATATTAAAAGATTAAACTAACCTACATAAAAACTGCACTGCATAAATGCTGGGTACAGTTGTCGTAAAATGAGAAATGTAAAATTGTAAATCTATGTAAAATTATAATGTATAAATGTAATATTTAATTGTGCATGTTAATTACTTTAATGTATTCGTTTGTAATTTGTTACTGGCTACTTATATCAAATAAAATGCAATAAATAATACGTTAACTTAATCTACAGTAGCCGTATGGAATAATACCTACTTGACCAACACTCCGCTTTAGTAACACAAATACCTAACGTAATACCGCGATACACTACTTCCTATAATCCAATGCCAAGTATGTCAGCATAAACAAAATATTTTAGAATTCAAATTCCTAGTAAGGGTATAGGGCATAACGAACAAAAAACTAAACAGTCAAATAAATCTTTGGGCGATACCGTGTTCACAAATCACACTCATGTTGAGTTCAAGAGGTTAGGCGTAACAGTTTTTTGTACAATGAGCGGATGATTTGAACGACTAAAACAATAACAGACCCGAAATAAGTCAAGTGGTCGTCGCGACAAGTTTTTATAAACAATCTAACCGTACCCGATATCACGATAACTTTAAGTTTGAAAGTTCAAATCTATTAATAGTTATACATAATTCGAATAAGTGAAAATTAATATTCGAGTCTTATAAAACCTATATTCAATGACAGAATATTTTTAAAATTACTATTTACGCCTCCCCGTCTATAAAACTTTAATAATTTTAGAAAACTACCAATAAATTGAGTAAAGTAATATGTTACGCCTCCCCGTGTATAAAATTTTAATAATTTTAAGTAAATGCAAAAAGGTAACACTATATTATTTTAAAAATATATAAAAATAATAATTAATGGCGTAAAACAGAAGTAAAAACTATGACTAACTTGGCATTGAATGTACACCTACTGACGAATTTATTTTCGGAATAAATATGAAACGTTATTTAAGTAATGAACTCAAAACTCCATACCTAAATATGCTATCCATCTACACGGCAACAATTGTGTTGTTATAATCGACCGTCTGAACAAATCAACTATAACAACATTTTGATCCAAAACAAGATATACAACTCAAAATTAAAAACATAAATGGAACAAATTAGACCTAAAACAACAAAACGTAAACAAATAAATTTTGAGATCAATGAAGTCAGGTGAAACATTATTATCATAACAAAAATAATATTGAGGTAACAATGGACGTATCAAACAAAAATTTATAAATATGAAAATAATATAAACTAAATTTTTCACCATAAATATCCTGCGGAAACGGCACCAATTGTAACACACCCCCTTTTATTTACTAGCCCCCTATATAAATAAACCGTCTAACACTAAACCTACTTCATCTGAATATTAAAAATAAAATCTGAAAATTCTAATAAGAAAATCTAGAATTCTAATTACCTACTTCTAATACTGCTTTATGAATTAATAATAAATAATCAAATAAACCGGAATAAATAAAGTTAATATCTTGAATTGGATCAGTAATTTGGCCAAATGATCGTTAGTGTGTATTTAGAAACCCTTCGTTGTGTCCGTTGTCAGTAACCGAAATCCTTTTCGCATATAGGTAAGAGTTGAGTATCTTAATACGCATATTTAATGTAAGTGTAAGAAATCATTTAAAATAAGAAATAATATGTCAGAATATAGGTAAGGTAAATGTCAGATGTAAATTATGTCATAGTTAGTTTGTCAGAAGTAAGAATGTTGTAAAGTATGTAAAAATAGTCCAATAACATGTCACAATATAAACAAAGAAGTTAAATTAAATTTATAATGAAAATAAATTTATTTGGGGGTTAGAGATACTGCCCCGCCCCGCAGCATCCGTATCCATCTACCAGTTGCAGGGTCAGGATTCCGCCCCCGTGCTGAAGGCACTAAAGTTCTGAAGGAACTTAATAATGACATGACCTCTTAGTCCTTCCTGTCATTATTTTGTGACATTTCTTGTCTTGTATGAGAGGATTTGCAAAGGGACATTTAACATAACAAAATACTGGTAGGAGCAGAAGTATTAGATCCACTCTAGTTATCCAGAATTCTGCAATTTTTGCAATACATTTCTTGTATTGGTTTCAATGAAATAATATTATTCAAACTGTAGGTGTAGCCATTTTGTATCATACTTTCAGACCAAAATAAACTACGATCTTACTGCGATCTAGCCTGGGTAAATTACTCATTGAAAATTACATACCGTTACTAGTATGATTTGTGATAGTAGGTATAACCTTGTATTCTTAAGGTCGTGTTGGAAAATTACAGAACCATAGAAAACAGAATGAAGTCTTAGTACTAACTGCTAAGAGACGGGCAAACAAATATTTTCTTTTCATTTACAAAAACAAAGTGCTTCTAACGTTACGACATATTGTGAGTTATTCATTTTAGTTTTCTCACAATATTTTATACTACCAATAGAATAGCAAGGAGCAAAATATAAATTGTCAAGTAGTAAGTCAGGTTTGTCTGTTTGTGTCATAAATAAATATATGTAATAAAATCCTAACTTGTCCCTAAACCCACCCTACATCCTAGCTAATTGTACATTGAAATGTAACCCATAAACCCTTAATTAATTTACGTAAACAAACTAAGAAGCCATATATGTACCGGAACCTAGCCAACTAATGAAAATATGTAATGGCTTATACATCTCAAAAATTATAAAATCACTTGAATCCTACAAAACCTACGCCTATAATATTCCTAGCCCTAACAGCTACACTATTCAACTATTCTACCGAAATATTTGCAAGCTAGCACCCCGTGGTGCACATTTAATTTACACGCGTAATTTCCCGATGTGCAATGGGAAATTCTAGGCTAAAGCTATCTACTTCGGATGGGAAAACTCCATTAGACTAACACCCTATTTTCCCGTGTGCTGTTTGTTCCTTCTCGATAGGGATTGGGACAGAAAAGGAACAAACTGACGAATAAAAGTGAATATATAAATATATAGATAAAAAGGACTAAGCATCTGGCTAATTTAGAAAATCATAGTTGACTTTCCAAATCGTCCGGTACTTAGGGGTAAAACACCAGTCTCAATAAATGCTGGTAACTGTCTGGACCCACCAGATATTTACAACACTAAACTAAAGAACGCTAATTAGAAAGCAAGAACCGACGTTGTCACCGTTCTGGTACCTGTTCTTTCTCTCTAATTGCCCAGCTAACTGTGCTGGATTGAACTAGTTCTCCCTAACCCATAATAATTCAAAACACTAATCACTAAATAACTATTATATGTGACACTTCCAATCTAGATCATTAAAGTGCTAAATATCACTAAAATAATCCAAACCAAAACTTCACATATTGAAAACAATTAATAAACAACATCATTATATTAATGAATGGCACTAAAGTAGAAAACAAGAAATTACACTTTTAATAGCCTATTGATTTGTAGCCTAAACTTCACCAATATTCTAAAATATTACCACTTGCCTGGGCACAAATCAATAAACAACCAAGATAGCTACTATCTACTAAAATTAAAAAACAACTCTACGCACGAAACAAAACTTTACACTGCTTTAAAATATTAAACACTAGCGTTATTCTGGACCACAAAACAACAAGTAATGAAATAATTAAAATCACAAAATTTAACACAAAATTATTTAAAATAACAAAACGAAACCCCACAACTAGTTTCCCTATACCATGTCCAAAACCAGACCTCACTAGAATCACAAGATACTAGCAAAATCCATATTTCAGGACATAATACAGGTAACCTAGAATGACCTAAACCTGCACTATGAGAACTTCGTCCAACGTTCCGCAAGAAGCCAAAAACCGATCCTGAGACCATCCCGAATTTGCTCGTGCACACGCTTTTAAACTACCCCTTCCCCACTTCCCTACTCACGTCATCTAGCATACCATTGGTATTTTGAAAACCCATACTGAATTTCATAACTCCGTTTAAACTTTACAAAGATTAAATCGTATTTCTTAATTAACATAAAGTCCATTTTGACCTAATCAATGGGTGTGAACACATCTAGTTATAAACGCCTATTGGGCTTGACTCCATAGTTTGTATCATAAACATTTTAGTTTTTTTTATATGAATGCAAATTCGTAGGTCCGCCCTTTTTTTAATACTTTATAATATGGTTCAATTTTGTAACGAATATTTTCGCGTGCGGCATTCTTTTTAAGTATCACGTCACATTCAAGAAACCAAACTGATTTTAAGACAATAATTTATACGATACAAGCTCTATGACATTGAAATAAGGTTCAAATTATTCTATTAATTAAGTGTCTTAAAAAATTGGTTTATTATAAATGACTAAGCTCTCCGAGAATTCATCTACGATTTCAAACGACAAAGCGTACTTGTGTTATGAGAAAGATTTTAATTATTACAGTTGCCATCTGACACTAGTGTGGATTTAACCGACTTTAAAAAAGATTACTATTATGTTTAATATACTGCTAACATGGAAAGGGGGCCCTTTGACATGTTACAGTGGTTTAAGCGCCATGACACCTACAGGTAGATACGTTAATCATATAAAAGTAACAGCTGAAACCAAAAAGTTCTATAATAGCAATTATTTTTCCATTTACTCGAGCATAGGTCATATAAGATGTAATTATTCGACAAATAGTCAAGTAAGCGTCATGTAAAAGCAGGTTACTCAGCATTAATCTTATATGACTATTTAGTCACAAAAGATGTCGAGATGCTGAATAAAACACTCTTATAAAACAAGATATATAATTAGCTGTTATATGACTTCATTCACAATGGTCATATAATAGCAACTGCGTTACGTTTACTCGACTTTTTCTCACAAGTCATAAGTCAGCCATATAAGTTTTTGCTACTCGGCAAAAAAGTCATATAAGCGTTTTATAAATGTGTCTTTTTTAGCAACTTCGTATATGACTCTTAAGTCATATAAGAAAGTCATATAAACGTGTATATGACATCTTATACGACTATTATGCTATTGCTGTATAAGTTGGCTTTATACGACAGGTACTGTGTAATTTGCGTTTATATGACTTTTATACGACATATTGCTGTGTAAGCTGGCTTTATACGATAGGTACTGTGTAATTCGCGTTTATATGACTTTTATACGACTTATTAGCTGAGTAAGCTCGATGTTATATGACTGTTTTGCTAGTTGGGTTATTTCCATGGTTACGGTCGCCTGAGTAACCCTAGTTTATGCATGTTTCATAATTTAAGTCACATAATTTTGCATAAAACCAGGGTTACTCAGGAGACCGTAACCATGGTAATAACAGACGGAAAAAAGTTGATTCGCCCTTTAATAGTTTACAAGCTAAAATAATGCTAGATGACGGTCCTATAATATCCACCTATAAGATGCTCTTTTGTTGTTGAAGTTTGATAAACACTCACCTTGAAAAAATACGCCACTTTGATAGTATTGCAATTCTGCGTAATGACAGGTATTAAATCTGGTATTTGGAAGTTGTGTTCGAAGTTTCTTCTGGTGTTGGCTGGAACAGCACCGGTCTTCGAATATTGGAGGCTGGTCTCGGGTTCCTCTTTCTTGGACGGCGGGTCTGTGCTGAAATATTTCACCCTCTGTGGAAGAAAGGTCAGAGAGTGAACTCACTAAAACTTTAAGCGTTCCCGGAGAATGATGGGAAATTTTAAACAATGAAAAATCTTAAGACTCCGTATTAAGTTATGCGTTGAAATCAGTGTGGGAAACAAAACAATCAATTCTTTTTTTTACGTTTAACTTTTTTGACGCCACGTCAAATACAAAAGCTGTTACTCAGACGCCACTTCAGTAAAACGTCAAAACTGAATGTGAACTTCATGCACGTGCGTGTAGGTTTATATTGCTCTGCGGACCAGGACTTACATATCGGTCTTTGGCGTTGAAACTGCGGTGCCAATATATCAGTCGTTGGGGTCCAAAAGGTTAAGGAAATCCCTTTCCAAAGCGGAGCACTCTGTAAAACGGTAACTACGCACGGAGATACTATATTTCTTTTGAAATTTGAGAGGAGATACAACATTTTTTAACAATTTCTATAAAAGTATGGTTCGAGATGTTTCTAAACATGCATAACAATGAGAAGCCGAATCACAGTAGATTATTTTCGCTTTTTTGCGGACACGCTGTATAGTAAACGCCCTTAGGTGCTAAAACGGTAGGCCTTATTAAAATACAAAAATGAGCGTCAGTACCACATTTTTTATGCGGCTGGTTTTGGAGATATAAATTAATATTGCACGAGGTCAAAGACCTCACGAAAACTTTAGTTATTTTTAATTATTAAACTAAAGGAATTGAATCCGAACTTTTTTGTGGAACCAGTTACTTATTAAAAAACATACATAAATTAAATGCAAACATAGCTATATCTACTCAAAACTTAGAGTAATTAAAGATTTCGTAAATATTACAAATCTTTTTTTTTCTCGGTCGTTCCTTGAGTGTAGCGTTAGGTTTTACGGTAGAGTAGTGCAGAATACCTATGGCTCTTAATAACACTTTAAAAAAACACGTATTAATATTACAGAACCTTGGAGATAAGTTATTTCTAAGGTTTTCATAATTTCCTATGGTAATAGGGTTGTCTATTATGTAAAACGGCACATGTTAAGGGTAGGCCTACTGTCCACGGAAGCGTAGCTGCATAGACGCGTATTCGTCATTGTACGCTTGGTGTACGCTTGCGTGCAGCTTACATACAAACCCGCCCAACTCCGTCCACGGAGTGGCAACGTCGCGTGCATACTGCATACTTAAATAATTAAAAATTATTTAAGTATGCGTGCGTATGCATACTTAAATAATTTTTAATTTATTTCATCATCATCATCAGTATCAGCCAAAAGTCGTCCACTGCTGATTTATATATCTTCATCTTCGTTGTCACTCTGTAAATAAATTTCTTCTGAGCTCATAGCAATGTCTTCCGAGACAGTTTCGTGCAAGTAGTCATGAATAATTACATTGTCACTTGTTGGGCTTAGTAACGAAAACGCATTTCCGGGTAGGGCTAACAGTTTTTTCGTCTTTTGTTGAGTTGTTGACACATGCGAAAGAAGGGGGTCAGAAGACTCTAAGGCGCGGTGGAATAGGTCGAGTATTGTTGTTTTCCGATCTAAATTTCTCGTGTGGTGTTCACGGTCGTATCGCCAAAATTTATTCCGTGATTCACCAGCCTGTTCCGACACCCCCGCTTCTCCAGGCATTGTAATGGGTATAGGGTTTTAGCAAAAGCTTAACGAGGGCGGACCCCTTCCCAATACCGTATGATGACCTTCATCGAAGAATCAGTATAACCAGTTAAAGTTCCACTGATTTCAGAAAGAAATGTATGTATGTATGTATTGTATGTATATATAACTTCATTGCACATAAACAAGTTTACAGAGAGTAAAAAAAAAACAAAACAACAGTAAATTTAAGAATATGTACAAAGGCGGACACAGGTCTTATCCCTCACAAGGATCTCTTCCAGCTAACCCTTGATAATATATAAAAGGATATACAAAACAAAAATAAAGTGAGAGGCAAACTAATACTGTGTGCACTTAATTTAAATGAGCCAAAAGTAAAAATTTACAACATACCAAATCAAAATCACTAAACAAATACGCATCACCTATACATTTGTATAACACTAATAATATAAATAATGTATCATAGTGAAAAACTACAAGACAACTTAAAGTTATATTTAAAACCCGATTAAGACCCGTTTGTCTTGTCTTTAAAATATGAGTGATAATCGTGAAAGTTTAAATCAATAAACTTATAGTTAATTTCCCATCAAACACGATAACACCCAAAAACAACGAAATATAAAATAAACCAGCAATAAAAACTTGTTACTTATGAAAATGAAATTGTTCACGAAACGTCTATTAATATCGAAACGGTATTAATATCTATTGTGGAGTGGAGGCACAATAATTTTGTTTTGAATAAGAAGTGACAACCCTGGTCAGAAAATTAAAAAATCGTAACTCGAAGGTTCCGCGTTATATGTTTCTTTTTTTTTGTGATGATGCCTCATGTTATGCTTAATAGGATGCCAAAAAAATAAAACGCTAATTTTAATAAACTTTGAAGAAAAAAAATGTTTGTCATATAACAGAAATTATTAAATAGCCCGCAAAATAATGCTCTTTTTTTGCTGATTTTTAGATTAATTCATAGTAAATGATGCATGCAAAGAAC
The DNA here is from genome assembly GCA_025490895.1 of Thaumatotibia leucotreta. Lineage (NCBI taxonomy): Eukaryota > Metazoa > Arthropoda > Insecta > Lepidoptera > Tortricidae > Thaumatotibia > Thaumatotibia leucotreta. The sequence continues at coordinate 13,959 of JALPQI010009968.1, read as the reverse complement.
TGTGTTGCAATGAACTTTAAATATTATGTACAAACGGAGTTAGGTCATTTCTATGGTTTTGGAGGGTCGATTTTTGGAGTTTGACTAAATAATTAATATCTCCAAAAATAAATTGAATAAAAAAATATCGTTAAGAAGGGTGCTTTTTTTCAACAATTATAATCGATTTGGAAGATAAACACAGCATGTCCGCAAAATAGCCAAAATAATCCATCGTGCGAATGTACGAATGTAGAACAGAACTACATTCGTACATTCTGCTTCTCATTCACGTCTTCCTAAATTGCGGTACTATAAGGGATATCCCATAGTCACACATAAGTTTCATAACATAATATTGTGTTCGCCCGTAGATAAGTCGCCCGTTTACTCATACGACATGACGTCGCATGCAATAGTCAGTGAGCTTGTTTTTTCCTTGTCTATAGGAAACTACAAATAGTTAAAAAGTTGGGAAACTACTTCCATTTCAATATAATACAATCACCGTTTGAGCGCCAAGCGTCAAAGAAAAATCATGTGTCACTGACGTCATGCAATAGCATTTAATCAAGCGAAGTTGAACTTTGCAGAGTCCCACGTAAATAGGGAGCTATTGCATAGCAAATCTGGCTAGTAATCTTTGAGTGTCTATATAGGACAACTTCATGTTGTCGTTCATGTTATGAGGACGGGATGGTGTGAGCTGGGTTTGTCATCCAGGCGCGGATCCAGGACTTCGTTGAGGTGGGGGGGGGGGGGGGGGCACTGCCCTATGATATGATAGTATTTTATACTTAAAACAGCACCTAGGCATATATAAGTCCAGTGCGAGGGGACCAGGGGGTCCAGGGAACTTATGAGTTACTTGAACCAATTAACCATACCGCAGTCCTGGGTACCATGCCGCAGGGGCCTGTTTTAGATTTTATTTAGTTTTATTTTAGATTTTATTTAGTTTTATTTTAGATTTTATGTAGTTTTAGTTTAGTTATACTTTTTAAATAAAATGTTGTATTTGTAGTTTGTATAAATATCTGTAATACTGAATGATGAATCTATGTAATGTATATAAATGTATTTCATGTCATAAACCAAAATAAAAAACCCAAAAAAGTGACATTTCAAAAAAAAAAAAAAAAAATTAACCATACTATAATATATCACCATATTATAATACTCTTCTATTATAATATGGTGATTTCCACCGAGCTCCGGTTGTGGGCTCTGACGGCCGTCAGAAACACAGATTTCTACAGACCCAGCAGCGTCACGAGTCACGATCCCTGCAGGAGATCTACGTATGGCTGTCGGCTCTAACAGCGATGGGCACCGCCACACCGGGACAGAAGTAGCCGGCAGCGTCACGATCCCTGCAGAAGACCTGTTAGTTGCGACTTACTTGCACCAGTTCGAAGAGGATTTTCGTGATCTCCACCGAATTCCGGCTGTCGGCTCTAACAGCAATAGGCACCGCAAAACCATTATAGATGCCGGCAGCGGGCAGCCTCACGATCCCTAGAGACATGATATTGCGACTCACTTGCACCAATTCGAAGAGGATTTTTGTGATCTCCACCGAACTCCGATTATCGGCTCTGACGGCGATTGGCATCGCCATGCCTGGACAGAAGCCGGTAGCCGGCAGCGTGACGGTCACTTGGAGTAGACCTGAGCCGCAGATGCAGGAGCTCATCGCTTCTTCGAATGTCACCTCGTTTTCTGTCTATGTAACAAAAAAATCTGAAGTTTTCAGTAGGCCCTACCCACTTGTCGCTAACAATAGGTACACTTAAAATTTTAAATTCATAATTAGGATACAAGCAAATTCCGTCCTTATGGTTGACGACAAAGTAGGACGTTTTACTACAAGACTTGCATGTTGTTCTTTTGTGTAATCAACAACATGTAAGTTCAGATCGAAATTCAATAAAATTTACCTGCATTTCAGGGTTGAGGTTCAAATCCAAGGGCACTACAACATCAAATCCTTCTTCCAACTCCTCACTCTCACGGCCATCATGGTATTCAAGGACTGCCTATAATAAAATTAGAATTAAGTAACTCATTTCTCAGAATAGAATAATGAAACGGGTCCTGACGAGCCACAATTTCAGAAGGTTAAAAAAAGTGAGAATGAAAGCTATGGAGAATTATTTTAGGAACTGTAAATATTTAATTTTGTCATATGAAATATGTACAATCTCATCTACCATTTGCTTTTCCCGCTCCATTCATAAAATTACCCTTAATATTATGCAACAGATTTTACCTTCACAAAATAATAAATTGTTCTCTCTTCATCATCATCCCCTGTACCAAAGCTTGAAGGTACGGTAGGTGGAATATGAAACTTGAATGGGATGACATGACTGCCAGCCGGTAGCTGCGATATACCTGAGAAATTTGTATGGATGTAAATTATGGTTACCTAATTAAAAATAAAAAATTTAAATACTTAATATGAAATATTTTTTATTGTTATTGCAGCCAATCTACTGAGTCTAAGAAGCTATAAAATACATACGAGAATTGATCTGCTATAATAAAATTACTCGCTTAAGCTAAACTTGTTACATGGATGAGCCCAAATATTGATTTGAGGGTCAAGCTATCACTAACTTATGAACCCACTAGACAAGACGAATTGTAAACCAAGTAACTACAGGTTTTCATCCCTTCGTCATAATTCACTACCCTAGAAACAAAATACTGTACAATACACTAGTTTCTCGGTGGATATACGCAATTAAAGCTTCAACGAGATCCAGCACTCAGGCCTGTCTTCAAATGGCACAGAACAGGAAGACCTGGAGAAACGTAGTGAGCGACATAGACACGAAAAAAACGTGCATGGTATTCACGACCCTCAGTAATGAGGAATCGACTGAGAAGAAGACACTAGTTTAGTTAAGTTTTTTATGATAACTAGTCACTACACTTACCGACTCCTCCACAGACACACTGTTCAACATGGAAGAAGACTTCCTGCCCTCCATATTGTATAGTATTGTAACTGCGAGCCCCGTCATACTCCTCCACTTCAGTTTCTTCCCAAGATACATTCGCTTCACCATGGAAGATTAGGTTGATGGCTGGGCAACAAATAATATCACTATAATATTGTATGATATTCATTATGAATGAGAATTATAAAAAATAGTAATTTGACAGGAAATCCAAAATAGTTAAACCACAATACTATTAAATTACACCTTCTGGTGTATTTTACTTTGAATTTTGTGGCTCAAAACCTATCAAGTTGTCGGCATGGCATGTGGGGTGTGAAATGTTCTGACTTAATATTTATCAAGATACAAGTAACAGAGATTAAAATATAGTTCAACAGTTTTAATTAAATTCTAATCACAGACCCAGACCAAAGTCTGTGTTTCTACTTAATTATGGAAAAAGAAGTTTTTTAACAGTACCTAAAAATATTACAAAATTACAGATCATTAAATAAAGTACAATACCAATTTAGTTACAGTATGATTAAAAGTTTTGCACTATTTACCCTTGAACTGAACCGGCTGATTGACGCCAAATGATATTGTCCCAGACAACACTTGACCGGCATAGTAAATATCCCGCTCCTCGTCCAAAGTTATAGTACCGTTTGCGAATCCCGACATATTCCATGCAATCTAAAAGCTGAAAAAAATAAGGCGTTCTACGTCATTATGATATCCCAATTTAAAATTCTTATCACTACTAGCTTAGTACATAAACCGGTAAGCTAACTTATTTCGAAGTTACTTACTTATCAAGTACGCCGATATTTTTGGATGTAACGTCCTCGAATTACTTTCTCAAGTATTAATAATTTTGGAAATACCCTTGGCCTACCCGGTGACTGTTCATCACCCAGCCAGAGCCAAACCAAGTTCAACCAAACAATAATTCTTTTTTCGGAAAATCAAAGCACAATACCAGAGTTACGATATTACATAAAATATTCTACACTGCTCACCTTACGGTTCAATTCAGAATGCCAAGTATGAATATTAAACAACTGAGAAGAAAGGAATGTCTAGAAAAGAAAAATGACAGACGTCAATATTATGTCAATTTGACATTAGAGATGCGCCTCTATGGCCTCTTTACAAATGAATATCGATAAATATGGCAAGTTATTTTAATCGATTCTAATTTTTAAATTAATGATAAATTGTTGTAATTAACTAATTCAATTGCCTGTTATGTAAAAGAAAACAATCAAGTAGCTTACTCAAAATGTAATGTATGTATGTGTAATGTTGTTCAATTAATGCGTTATGGTTAATGTAGGGTAATAATAATAAGATTATGAGTCAAATTTATCTTTTTCACACCACTGCACTTATTGGAAAACGGGTATTTATCAAGGTATCAAAATTATTTTCGCTTTGGATATTGAATTGAATTGAATGTTAACGCTTGAATCCCTCATTACGCTCAGAATCCCACTTTAGATTATTTAGAATCCCTCACTACGTTCGAATCCATAGCTTCGTTCGCACTTTAATGAATGCCCTCACTGAAAATACGCTGATCATATTGATTCCCTGTAAAGGTGCATGCAGACCAAACGAGCATTGGCTATTCTATCCCCCCACTCTACGAAATTCGATCGTTACACAAAACGTGATTGGTTGATTTCGTAGAGCGGGGGATTGAACAGCGAATGCTCTTTTGGTCTGAATGCACCTTAACACACAATCTACTACTGACAAACTACTTTGCAGACAATAAAATTAAATGCTTTTGCAGTTTTGCAAAATTCCTAGGACCGAGTCATGACATAAGTTTTCTAAACATACATTGATTCATAATTGTAAAGGTACTTAATCACAATAGGTCCAAAATCGACGCAATGATCCTTAGGTTCGAGTGCCTAAGCCTAACATAGCTCTTACATTCTCTGATCTGTGCGTGGGTCACGTTTTATAAAGTAACATTTTACGACGATATACGTTTGGCTATGGATCACCGGAAGTTAACGGTATTGACGTTGCTTGATTTCAGTAACGCTTTCAATACCGTTGACTTTGACGTATTGTTAGGTATTTTACGTTCTCTCAATGTGTCTCCTGCAGCTATTGAGTGGTTTCGCAGTTATCTAGCGGGTCGTCGGCAACGTATTAAAGTTGATAATTCTCGGTCTTCTTGGTGCAGCACGCTAGCTGGCGTCCCGCAGGGTGGCGTGCTGTCCCCCCTTCTATTTCCCTTATTTATCAACTCAATCACCTCCAATATTTTATTATATAATTCAATCATTTTATCATATTTACGCCGATGACCTGCAAATTTACTCCCATGGCCTGCTGGATGACTTGCCTTCCCTTATTCGTGCCACGAACGCTGATTTGGAGCGTATTTTTACATGGAGCTCTTGCTATGGGTTGAAGGTTAATCCATCTAAAACCCAAGTTATTATTATTGGCAACCCGAGAACCATAGCAAGAGTGGATTTTGACCATTTGATGGAATCCTGATTCCTTTTTCCAATCAGGTTAAAAATTTGGGTGTGATTTTAGATCGCACCTTTTCATGGATTCCTCAAATAAGTGAAGTGAGCAGAAGAATTTTTGCTACCATTGGTTCCCTTCGACGCCTCCGTAACTTTCTGCCTCTTGCCATCAAAATAGCGCTTGCTCAATCTCTCCTTTTGCCCATTTTTGACTATGCCGATATTAGTTATTTGGACTTGACTGAAGAGCAACTAAATAAGCTCGAGCGGCTTCAAAATGTTTGCATCAGATTCAATTTCGGATTACGGAAATTCGATCATGTTTCGAGCTTTCGTGCTAAATTAAAGTGGTTGTCCATCCGTTTCCGCCGTGATTCTTATATCCTTTCTTTCCTGTACGCCATCCTGTTTCACCCTCATACCCCTGGGTCGCGTTTTATAAAGTTACAATTTACAATTTCGCTGTTTGCCTCTCTTTCTAGCCAATATGTGCGTGCGTTAGAGAGGCAAACAGCGAAATTGTAAATTGTAACTTTATAAAACGCGACACTGGTTATCTAAAGTCCAGGTTTAACTTTGTTTCTTCCCTTAGATGTTCTCAAAATTTCATCTTAGTTCCTCCTCCTTCGTCTTCTAAAATCTATAATAATTCTTTCTGTTTTCGTGCAGTTCGGTTGTGAAATGCTCTGCCCGTTGATATTCGACGTGCTAAATCTCTCCCCATCTTTAAAACACTTATAAAAAAACATTACATTTCTTTGTCATAAGTTTGTCGTTTTGTTTGTACTACTTGTAGTCGCACCATTCTCTTTCATTATTATATATTTATATATATATTATTTGTATGTAGTAATTTATTTATTTTCTTTTATTTATGTAGTTTATGTGTTATATTTTACTTTTATTCGCACCACCCGATACCATCACTATTTTTCGCCTTAGGGCTTGTCCATTAATCACGTCATACTGTATAGGGGGATGGGGGGGTCAAGAAAAAATCACCAATTATCACCACAGGGGGAGGGGGGTCATCGAACAAATCACGTGTAATTTTTTGTCACTCTGCTGAACAGCATATTTTTTTAAAAACATAACCAAATGTCAAATCCTGAAGTGAGTTTAAAAAAAAGCGGATATTAACCGCGTAGTTAACAAAAAACTTTTTTCCGATCACGTGTGCTAAATAAAGTACCTACGTAAATTTAAGTGTTATTAAAAGGACTACTTAAGTTGCAAAAAATTACACGTCATATTGGCTAGGGGGGGGGGTCCTGAAAATATCACCAAGTATCACCATGGGGGATGGGGGGGTCTAAAATAGGCCAAAATCGTATGACGTGATTAATGGACAAGCCCTTATCGCTATCTAAAGGTTGTCTGGAAGAGATCGCTGTTTAGCGATAAGTCCGCCTGGTGTTACCTACTTCCTTATTTTTTTGTTACTATTTTTTTTTTTTTTGCGTGTTGTAGAGTGCAATAAAGTATTTTATTATTATTTTACAATTTCACTGTTTGTCTCTCTAACGCACGCACATATTGGCTAGAAAGAGAGGCAAAAAGCAAAATTGTAACTTATAACTTTATAAAACGCGACCCTGTAAATTTATACAATCTAAGCATAATATCTTTTCACAAATTAAAGCGCAAGATTGTCATTTTCTATAATCGTCCCATGTGTGTTTTACTAATAGCCAGTCTCTGTAGGATAGTTGGTAGTGAGCTGGAGGTTCCGGGTTCGAATCCAAGCGAGGGTATTATTTGCGTAAGTATTTATTTAACACAAATATTTGTTCCTTGGTCGTGGCTGTCTATGTATTGTATATGTTTATTATATATATCGTCGCTTAGTACCCACACCCATCACAAGCCTTAGTTGAGCTTACCGGGGGACCAGCGATTTGTGTAAGATGTCCCAAAATATTTATTTAGCCTCTTATTACACTTCACCCGCTTAATAGCCAAGATTAGTCTAACAAGTGAAGCATTACAATTCGTATCCTTAATATTGTAAAGTTTTTTTCATCTTCAGGGCAGGACTTTTATTTGGCAATATCGAAAATCGATTATATTTAATATCGATTTTTGTTGATATATCGATATTACTTGCATCACAATCCCTATTAAACACGTTCCGTTCCTCGCAAGTTTTCATATTGAACAAATTATGACATTTACTATATTTCACGCTATTGAAAATTATGTTATTAATAGCTAACTATTAATAACATAATTTCCATTAAATTACGCGTCACATATGAATAAAATCATGAGTTTATAACACTGCTTTGATTTCATTATAAAGTGTATCATCATCATCAGTACTTGACATATACAGTCTGGCCAGCAATAACATGTGTAAAACTGGTATTTTCCGGTACAAAAAAAAACAAATATCGGACGGATCACACACACATCGGAGGGTTCCGTACTTTTATACATTTAATAAAAAGTCGCATTTTATACAATAACGGTAAAGTACATCCAACTTAAATAACCATTTGACATATCACTTACAGACATGAACCTATTATAAACCAATACACTACGGGAAACTTTCCGGGGAAAGTGCACATAGGTTTTAAAAGCACAAGAAAGGCACAATTTTCTAGTTTTTTTTTTCGGTTTTTAGTCGTTTTCAACAGGCTTCTTTTCTATCCATACCTAGTTATTTCTTACTAAATTCATCACCTCTTTGATAACTTCGTTTGTTCTTCTCGCTCTCCAGCTTATAGGTACCTTTCATCCTTCTCCATGTCAAATATATCAACATCTCAAAATTCTCAAACATACTCCAAATCTCTCTACCTATAACGCTGAATTAGGGTTCACGCTTTATTATAACACTTTGATGTGATGTGTCCCGTTATTTTTGATTTGACTGTTTTTCCGTTTTTTGACATTAAAAACTTTCTTAGCTATACGATACGAGTAATGATATCCGCAATCCGCAGTACACCTAGAGTTATTTGTTATTTTATTATGCTTCCTAAGCATTTAAAACTGTCGACTTGCTTAATTGCGATATTTCTGATTTGTATTGGGTTATATCTTGTGTTAGCTCTTGGTTATTATTAAGCGTTTTTGTTTCAGTAATTTGTATAACTTGTATATAGTTACTTACTTACTCCGCTGGGTCCGCGACCCAAAGTGGATCTTGGCCTCCGATACGAGTTGGCGCCAATGCGCCCGGTTCTGTGCGATCTCTTCCCAGTTAACTGCATTCTGGGCGCGTAGGTCCTTCTCCACCTCGTCTTTCCAGCGGTATCTTGGTCTACCAACCGGTCTGCGTCCACTGGGTCTTCTAAGGAAGGCCTGTTTCACTGCCCTGTCAACTGGCATCCTAAACACATGCCCGAGCCAGCGAAGCCTTGCAGATTTAATTTCGCCAATGATGTTGAGCTCAGAAATGATGTCCTCCACCTCTTGGTATTTTCGAATTCTCCAGCTACCGTCAGCTCTCTGGGTAATTTTGCGGAAGATTTTTCTCTCTGCAACAAGGAGCTTTGTCCTCTTCTTTCACCACGCTTCGCATCCATACATTAACATCGGTCTAATGACAGTCTTGTAAATGCGAATCTTGGTCCTCCGGTGCATAATCTTGGACACTAACACCTTATGAAGAGCTGCTGTGCATCTAAGGGCGCCCTGGATGCGAAGTTCAATCTCCTCTTCCCTGCAGTTTGTATCATTTACCACGCAGCCCAGGTATTTGAACTTCTCTACCCCTTGATAGGATACACCATCCACATTTAGGTCCTCTCTAGGCTCCAGGACGTTCCTGTGCCACCGCATATATAGATACACAGTCTTCTCCTTGCTGATTCTGAGTCCAACTGGCAAGCCCTCTTCCACAAGGACTCTAGCCCTCTCCACAACCGTCCTCCTGTTCTCGCCAAGCAAGGCGAGATCATCCGCGTACCCAACTATTTTATGCATACCGTTCAACATGACTCCGCCATATATCCCTTCTATTCTTCGTAACTTGTATAATATAGCTGCTAATCCCAAATCCTGTGTACATCTGGTCAATTCTGGTCCGTTTCTGCTAGAAGTTACTGTAATTGAGGGGAAAATTTCTGCTATTGTTACTGTGTCGTCAACGACCATAATATGTGATGTTATCTGATCAAAGGGACCATATTGTCGATGGCACTTATGTCTCGCGGCGTTGAATTTGTATACGAAGATACGAAGTTACGAACATAACGCCATTAGAGCCATCGAGAACGTGGTGGTGCCTTTGCCTAGATAACATCATATGAAATATAACTTCTTTTCACTGAATTTAACCCCTCCCTTTCCAGCATCTACAAGTTGTCTAATTGTTGTTGATAATGTAAAATATTGGCAAAAGTAGACAGCCCTGCCTCACACTGCACACCCTGCCTTATCTTCGCTTCTTTTTTCTCGTGCATAATAAGTCTGTCTCTGTAATCAATTCCCATCGTTTACTATTTGTATTCAGTACATTTTGTCAAAAGTCTTCTCCAAATCTATAAAGTGAGTAATCTATGTGTGAGTTACCTTTTTTTTGTTAACCCAGGGGAATCCGTTATGGATACCATGTGATTATGTCCGACTCGCACGGACTAAACCCCTGGGGTGTTCCGCCGCTCGCTCTGTATGCGGGGTTTCGGGAACGCTGCTGCACGCCTCCGTGAGAACCCCGCGAGCGTTGCCCTTGCGGGCCCATCTTGTGGGCTGCTTCAGCAGCCTACTCCACCGATAACTCTTCGGAACATTTGAGGCGGATGACAGAACTCCCGACCATCACCCGCAGGTCCCCTTTACGGCAGCTGCATGCGGCCTGCAAAAGCTCTGCGCCGCCGCCCTACTCTCCTGCGGCGCTGAGGGAGCGCACCCGCATCGTCCTCGCGCGCACGTTCTGCCACCTCCTTCTACGCCATAACCTCTATGCAGAAGGTGGCCACCGCCTCCCAGGTCTCCTTCGCCTCTACCATACGCGCCGCCTCACCAAGGCCGGCAGGGACAGCTCTCCTCGTACGGATGTGTGAGTTACCCAAGCTAAGGCCTACGTACATTCTCAATTAGGGTTCCACTATGGAACCGTCAGTTCAGAGAATTGCAGTATGTCTTCCACGGATTCTGAATATTTGCAAGTACCATAGATACCTGCACTGCAACTGTTGCGTTCAGCCGGTAGATACTCTAGAATACAAAAGCATTTATTACCTCCTAAATGAGAGCTGGCCGAATTTACAGACATAAGCCACTATTCGTCGCGCACTCAGTATCTATACTGTTTCTCTATCTGTAAGTTTGGAGCAGCCAGGCCTTTGCGCAGGTGTTAAGCTATTACTAAGAAACCTAACTATAGCACTCTTGTGCCTTGGAGCCTGTCTAGGCCTTTAGAGTGGAACGCGATCAGTGTCGATAAACGGATACTTCGAATACTCTCTCTGGGGTCTGGGATTACTCCAGATCAGGCGCATACATGCAAGCGCCGTAAATACGCTTTCCTGACGATTGACTTTGTGGCGCTTGCGATGTAGACATTAGGCCAAAATGTATCGATCTAACTGATAGGCATCTGAGGCGATTATAGGCAGTCGCAGGGCCCTTTTTTGCTCAGAGTATGGGGCAGAGGGGTAAGGGTAGGTCTAGGTACTAGCGTTCTTGTGGCTATGCCAGTAGGGAATGATTTTGGGGAAGCTTTTACATTATTTTTATTTGCGTGATGTCTTGATACCTATGTGCTTGTATAACATAACAGACGTAGCAGAATTGATTTTGAAATACCGCTGCGCGAAACACATCATATCTTTTAAAAATTATAGTATTGATTTGTAAGTAATTGAATGAAAATTACACGAAAAATTTACGGATACTGCAAGATCTGCAAGCCTCCATTCAACTATCAGTTTATTTTATACAAGCATTGTGAAAGAATAAAACACATTTAATCTATTTCCGAATTCCATGACTACTTCATTATCATATTTATGCTGGATATGGAAATATTTTTTTAAGTTGTTTTAGATGACTTGTTCGTTTAATTCATATAATTATTAAATACAACTATAACGTTTTCTGTTTCGAATTCAGCTCGAGGCCTCTTAGATGAGGTCAAGTGCGAATCAGCTTCCACGGAACGAGTTGTATAGTTGTATTCTATACTATCTCATATCTGTATAACTCGAACACCACGGTAGTAAAGCATATTTTGTCGATCTTATGCTTTGGGAGAAAGGTATATTTTCCCTTGAAATGCCGTTCTATTAGGGGTATGGTGAGTGGTGCGTGCGTGGTTGAGAACTGTGATTTAATTTAGAAGGTTCCGTGAGTTCCGCTTGATCATTCAATATATATTTGAGGCAATAAAAGTATATTACCTAAATTAACTGCTTTTAGCAAATAAAATGCTCGCTTACTCGTACCCAATAAAGTACGGATTGTGGCAGCTGCCTGAACGAAAGTATAATGTGTGTAGAAATGTAGATTATGTTGATTAATTTTTAGTCATATCATGAAAGATTATTCGAAGCGTTATTTCTATTTTCTTATGGATCTGATGTCATATCACAGACACTCTTGAATTTTAATTGGTGTTTTCAAAATAATCTTTACAATAAGGTATAGTAATATGGGCTCTGAGCGTTTCACTTTTCATGCGGGTGTGACCGATAACTATTATTTAAAGATTTTAATAACTAGGAATCATTGCCATCAAATACATTTTGAGCTTAATTGTGTTATTTTTTTTAACTACTTTTTGTGCCAGATTTTAGACGGTCCCGATAGTCCGCAACTCCGCATACTATACCTAACTCACACTAAAATAGTTATTTTATTAATTATTTAATTTGCTTATATGTGCATTCAGACCAAACGAGCATTCGCTATTCTATCCCCCACTCTACAAAATCAACGAATCACGTTTTGTGTAACGATCGAATTTCGTAGAGTAGTGGTTAGAATAGCGAATGCTCGTTTGGTCTGAGTCTGAATGCACCTTTACCTTTGATGCGAATTCGGTAGCTATAAATACCTACACAGAAAGAGCGTTTAAAAACATTTTTTTTAAATAATATATAACGTAATTTTTAATTGCATTATTGCATTTACACAAAAATTATAATTCCAAAAAGTTCGATCATCAACCACCTACCACCTACCTACATTGTCAGTATTTTAGTAAAAACGTCTACCGTCTACTGCATGTCTACTTAATCGCCTTTATGGCAAGCAACAAAGAACATTATTTAGTTTTACTTTACTAATCCACTCACATTTTATGTAGGTAGGTACCTAATACCGTTGTAGTCAGTTGTCAGTTAAAATTAAAGTAGTGCATTTACTTTTTTATGACATTCTAATTAGACTAAGTAATTATTAATAGCAAACTTTATGTGATGTGAGAGTGATATAGTTCGTGAAATATAAATTGGAAACTTTCTACCTACATTATAGTAAAAATAAACATTCAATTTATATTTCTCGAACTATACTAGTGATAGCAAAATAATAGTTGAGTTTTATTTAATAGTTGCAGTAACTTTTTTTAATTGTAATCTGCTACCTACTACACGAGTAGTTTTCATTTCTTGGTACTGTACTGATTACTTGAAGTTTTAAGACTTTTTCATCACACTTGCTGTCTAAGCGCGCCATTGCTTGCGCGCGTAGCGGGAGTAATAGAAAAGTGAAATTCCCTAGGGAGTAATAGAAATGTCAGTACGTCATTTAATAATATTATGTCTTAAAACTTATTTTTTGGTTGGCAAGTGTGATGAAAAACATTGTATGCATCACGGTTGGTAAGCGGAATAGGTACTAACTCGAGTCATAAAATCTCTCCGCCTAACGGCGTCGGGCTTCTAACACTCTCGTTAGTATTTCCGTACTCTTGGGGGAGGTACCCTTGATGCACAATGTACTATTAAGTTTATGCTGTTGGCCAATGGACCCCTAATAGAAACTACATATATTAAGTACCTACATAGTTTACCTTACTTTACTTTCTTTTTGCTGTGGTTCTGAAGTATGATTGCGGACCCCTAAAATCAGTAAAAACTTTAAAACTTTGTAAGCCATTATTTTAAAGAAGGTTTTATAGGGACACGAGGTATCTATTTTTAGCGCAATGAAAATGAACTATAAATAAAAAATAATAAAAACCGAAAACCGCTGGTCAAATTGAAGTAGATAGGTACTTACTGATAAAGTAGGTTAAAGTGCTTACGTAAGCTAATAATTGCATTATATACCTACCTACGTTCTCTTTACGTTCATAGTAAAATACCTAAACATTTGACATCTACTTTTTAGTACTTGCCGTCTCGCTCGCTCATGCTGGGAATTATTGTTCAAGGAATGCGCGCGTCGGCAAGTCTCGTAACACACTGTAGGTAAAGTTCAAGTCTAACATAATTCCTTATCATGTGCACCTTTTGCTGAAGAACATAGAGTTTATTTTTGAAACATTTGTGCCGTAGACTCGGACTTATCGACAAGCGATCACCCACACGAGACTTCATGTGGTGACTACTTTGTAAAAGTACATTCAT
>JALPQI010009967.1:0-30514 GCA_025490895.1 Thaumatotibia leucotreta | reverse complement strand
GATAGTATACTCGTTTGGCAATCTCGAAGGAACTGGTCCACATTAATTAAGCTAGCTATTCTGGTCCCTTTGGAAATACGATAATAATGGAAAGCGAAACTACAACGACACAACAAGTCCCTTCCGTTCCCGTGGGGTAAGATGAAACGTTTTTTTAATGGGGTAAGGCATAAAGTCGTCCTTCTGACACAGCGTATACAGGTAGTTTTTTGTCTTACCCCATTAAAAAAACAGTTTCGTCTTACCCCACCTTACCTTACTTAGGTACCTGCAGCTCATATAGAGGAATTTCGGTTCTCAGTGAGGCTGGCAAGATCCTGGCTCATATTATAAATCGCCGACTGTCTGAGCTTGCAGAGCGTATTCTGCCTGAGAGTCAGTGCGGGTTTCGCCCAAGCAGAGGAACGGTCGATGCTATCTTCATTGTCAAACAACTACAGGAAAAGTCTCATGAACAGTATAGACCTTTGAATATGTGTTTTGTTGACTTGGAGAAAGCTTTCGACCGTGTGCCGAAATCTGCTTTGTGGATTGTCCTTGCCAAAGCTGGATGTCCTGGAAAGTTTGTAAACCTAGTGCGCCAATTTCACGATGGTATGACATCCAGAGTCCGACACGAAAACGACTTCTCAGAACAGTTCATGGTAACAAGCGGCGTCAAACAGGGCTGCGTGATGGCACCGACTCTCTTTGCGTTATATTTCGCCTCCGTGCTGAGAGATTCATATGGTAACATATGGCACCGGACAAATTTGTCTATCTGTTAGAACAGACAAGAGCGTCTTCGATCTTACTCGTTTTAGAGCAAGAAAATCAGTACATGAGCTCTCTGTCGTAGACGCCCTCTACGCTGATGATGTATGCCTAATGGCAAATGATGTCAACAGCTTGCAGCTATTTCTAAGCCGCCTCGATGAATCGTGTCGAAGGTTTGGTCTAATCATCAGTATTGCTAAGACACAAGTGCTTAAGCAACCCGTACGTGGCTTCGCACCAGACCCAGCACCGATCATTTTGGGCGGTAAGGCTCTCGAAGAAGTAACTTCTTTTCGGTATCTCGGCAGTTTCATCCACGCTGAAAATCGTCTCGATACTGAGATATCTTCGCGTATCGCAAAAGCTGCAGCATCATTTGGCACACTTCGCAAAAGAGTTTGGGACTCCCACGATCTCAAACTGCACACTAAAATCGCTGTGTATAAAGCAGTTATCTTGCCGATTCTGCTCTACGCGACTGAGACGTGGTGTCTTTACAGGGGCGATATTAAACGTCTTGATACTTTCCACATGAGGTGTTTACGCTCGATACTTCACCTTAAGTGGCAGGACCGAGTATCGAACACTGAGGTATTAAGACGTACCAACCATAGTGGTGTAGAGTCCCTGCTCATAAAAGGTCAGCTGCGATGGTGCGGTCATCTTGTACGCATGAATGACGCTAGGCTACCGAAAGCTGTCTTTTACTCGCAGTTGAAGGGCGGAAAACGTTAGTCGGGTGGCCAGTTCCTGCGATATAAGGACGTTGTCAAACGCCACCTCACCGCGTGCAACATCCCATGCGAGGGTTGGGAAGAGCTTGCTCAACAGAGGGGGGTTATGGCGCAGTTCTGTTCATGAGGCCGTTGTTAACTTTGAGAAGCGTCGCTTGGAAGACCTCGATGCTAAACGTCTCAACAGAAAAACCCGTCCAAAGCCTTCCTATACCTACACGTATAACAACAAAGGCGAGTTGCACTGTGCGCCCTGTAACAGAACCTTTAAAAGCAAATTCGGTTTTGTAAGCCACATTCGTGCTCATGACCGGCGCTCGTGATGGTCATGAAGCCAGGTTTCGCCATTGACGGATACGTCAAGGAGGACGATATATATACTTGAATCGGGTTATGTCCGGTATCCGCTATGTTGCACTTCATGCAGCAGCGTGGGAACAAAATAGCAATTTCTGAGTAGGTGCCCAATGAAGCACACAAAAGGTAACTTACTAATTTTCAATTATAATAATAAATAAATATTAATTGAAAGCATTGTACCGAACTTAACTTCATCACATATTTTATGTAATTATTGCAATTGGGAAACGAGACCTAATTTTATATAAAAATATATAATTATGTAGTTTAAATGTCACGCGTATAAAACCGCACCCGAGCATCCTACCAACCAACTCTTGAATGTGCAATTTGCTTTATTACTTTTTATGAAATTAAATAAGTAATACTCGTATTGTTAAGTAAACAGTTGGAATTCAATAAATATGAAGACTACATAAAACATGAACAAAAATATTTAAGTAAAGTTAAAATTATTTTATCATGTTGCAAATTCAACAAAAGCCAGTTTGAAGCAGATTTAATACATAAGGGAATTTGAGCTCAGGTGGAGAGTACAATTAAATTGTGCAGGGACGTCCGAGGAAATGTAATAAACGAGTTGTCTCCGACCAAATATTTAGAGACTTTGCACTGTGGTGACAATGCTGGCATAGGAATTAAATTATTTTATAGGTATTCATTACTTCATAACGTATTATGTGAACAGGATTATTAAATGGATGCGAAAGAATGCTGTCTATTTATTAAAAGCACGAGTAACGAGTGCTCAATGTAAAAAAAAGTTTTTCGATGAATGTGCAATATTTATTTCTATTTTGCTAGGTATATTTTTTCAACCTAGTCGTTTAGAAGTTTTGTCGTCATGATTAATTTAATAAATAAAATATAGAGTTCCAGATCCTCCCAAAACTCAAGATTCCACCTTTTTACTTCACGAATTTGGAACGATTTGATGATCTCAGTCTTGGCACGACAAGTAAATAACAACTTCTTCCCTTGTCTTTTGCTATCTCGTATTATGGACATATCTCGTACCTTTATTAATGTAATGGATAATTATAATAATACTTATTTTACTAAATGTTTTTATTATTTTAATTAGAGTAAAATTACAACATAAACATAAAAAAACAAATCTGTACACTAGATAATTATAAAATCGTAAATTATATAATCAATAATTGATACAAATTATTTGTAATTTTTTGTACACGTTTGTTTTTACTTGAATTAAATCATTACCTACAACGAAACGATTGGTAAATAAACCGACAACAGTTTACACAGTTTACAGATAAAAAACAGATTAGGACTTACAGTCTAACACGGATCTAGCTTTGGTGTACCAACACGTCCCGACTATACTATCCGCAGTCCTACTTGCAGAAATCTGAAATGACACTAAGCCATCTCAATCACGGAGACAACAGTACATCGCATCCCTGATGCTGCACATTGCTAAATAGAAATGACTCTACCATATCCTAATACATATACGTAGTATAATATTTTATTATTTTGATACTTAAAAGGTCCTTAAGGGGAAATTGGTACGTTTAGCTTTTAGGAAGTTACTTAATACAAAGATAATATTTTTTTGCTTTGTCCCTGGATAATTGGAACATTAAGCAAAAATGTTCCGAAAAGTAATGTTTATTTACTTCTGATATTCCACGTGCATCCAGGGAAGAAACAAAGGGATACATTAGCATAAGTAACCGCCACCCGTTTTCTCAAATGAATGATGTGATACCTATAACATTATTATGTTATTGAAATAGATGATGTCATTTAGTCACTGCTTATTTATACGACAGAAATACACGCTGTAAATGATGTGCGGCGCTCGACGATATTATAACGTTTTCTGTCGAATATATTCTTTTTTTAAAATACCCGTGTCTACACACATATAAATGAGTACGTATGGTGTCTTACCATTAGTTATTAATATTTTGAGCTAAATGAATTTATGCATTACACGTTTATATACAGTGTGTTACCATGACCCGGGTTTTACGAAAATGGGTAATAATATGCATTACTATCAATCGTTTTCAAGGATTAACATTTGACAAATAATTAAATTGACCGTATGTTTTGTTACAAAATATTTATTTTTAAATATATAATTTATGTACATAGATTAAATCTTAACTAATCTACTTAACCTAACCGTATAATTAATTTTATCTCCTTCGAACCATCAATGTAACGCGTGTACTGCTTCGTTGTCAAACGTTGTGAGTGGCTGCGATCTGTAATTGTCATGTGCAAATTAACGATTCATTTTGAAGTACACTGCTTCTGAATTGACTTTACTTAAAAAGCTACTTTTAAAATTATCATTTTGAATCGAATAAGTCATGTTTTTTTTTATGTGACGAAGGTAGACAACTGAGCTCTCAGCCCACTTTATGGAAAGCAGGAACTGAGGCCCATGGACACAGTCATAAAAAAATCTTTACTGCCTACCCTGAGGACGTAGATGGATTGCCTCTATCTATGCCAGTAATTACGCTGGCTATCTTACCTCAAAATTGAAATACAGCAGTGCAAACACTGCTATTTAGCGGCAGGTTAACGAGTAAAACGGTGGTAGCTATCCGGGCAGACCCTGCACGAGGTCCTACCACCAGCACGTTTGTTTACGGTGTGGCTAAAAATTAGCATCGCATTCCTCGGTTTCAATAACAGCCAGTAGGTTTCATGTTAACATACTGTATAGGACGGTGACAAACATGCCTAAGCCCATGAACACCTGAAACTTCAGGGGTAAGTACGAATAGTATATAAATGCAGACTCTTTGAAAAGATGTAAGTACACTACTTTTATGATTAGCCCCAAACTAGTCTCTGGAGAAAATCTCAACACAGGAAATCATTCGACACAACGAAAAACATTTAGAAATAGGCTACTCGGCGGCTCATTGTCGCATTTTTGCATTTTAATTATATTTCTACGTATATGTTATCCTAACGCGACAAAGCGCAATGAAATTGTAACCGCGTAAACGTCACAAAATGTACCTACATGAAATACATATGTCACTCGGTAGGCAGAAGTGAACAGTGTTCCTGCTTCATTATTGTCTCTCTCAAGCTTGTTCCAGCATTAAACTGAAAAGCTGTACTGGAAAATTTTAAAATCTCCAAAAGGATATTGTTCGTCGTGATCCTATTTTATGGACACAGCGGTTCCATGCTTCTGCCGGCCCTATATTCACGCATAGCCGCGTCTGCTAATTCCATTATCGCAGCAATTCCACCAATCTCACACAGTTGTAACTACGTCGCTCGCATGCACACGTGTGTCCAAGGGTTAGTATGCTATTTTATAATTAAAATTCATGGGTCGACGACTTCAAACGCTAAACACGCGAAATACTTCAGGTAATGTAATGAAATGACGTGAAGTGGGAAATTATATTTTTTATTAATTAACTTTACATAGGTAATGTGTTAATGTTGGCAGACTATGGGCTAACATGAATATAATTAACCTTTTTTAGTACAGATGCTGCTTTATTTACGCACTAGTTCGAGAAGTGGTTAATTTCTCATCGGGTCGAAACTTCGGAGGGCCATCTATGCAGAAAAACGTCGTACAAAAAGTAAATTCGTTTTTTTCGCACTAGTATTCAGCTATTCATATATTTCTGCCAGCCTCCGTAGCCTAGTTGGTAGTGACCCTGCCTACGAAGCTGGAGGTTCCGGGTTCGTATCCCGGCGAGGGCTTTATTTGTGTATTAATTAGGTATCTATATATATAAACGGCAATGTCCTGACTGACTGACTGACTGACTGACTGACTGACTGACTGACTGACTGACTGACTGACTGACTGACTGACTTAAATCAACGCACAGCCCAAACCGCTGGTCCTAGAGAGTTTAAACTTGGCATTTAGATTCTTTATAATGTCTAGAGACGCACTAAGAACAGATTTTTGAAAATTCCTCCCTTATGGGTTAAAGTTTGTATGGGGAAACAAGATTAGTTGGGCTATTTTATTCGAAACTTCGCAGGAATGTTTTTAATAATAAATAATTAAACACGTATTTCAGGTTTTTTGAAAATTCATTCCCTATGGGGGTTAAATGGAGGGTTAAAGTTTGTATGGGGAAATAAGATTAGTTGGGCTATTTTATTCGAAACTTCACATGAATGTTTTTAACAATAAATAAGTAAACACGTGTTTCAGGTTTTTTGAAAATTCATTCCCTATGGGGGTTAAATGGAGGGTTAAAATTTGTATGGGGCAATAAGATTAGTTGGGCTATTTTATTCGAAACTTCACAGGAATGTTTTTAATAATAAATAAGTAAACACGTATTTCAGGTTTTTTGAAAATTCATTCTCTATGGTGGTTAAATGGAGGGTTAAAGTTTGTATGGGGAAATAAGATTAGTTGGGCTATTTTAATCGAAACTTGTCATGAATGTTTTTAACAATAAATAAGTAAACACGTGTTTCAGGTTTTTTGAAATTTCATTCCCTATGGGGGTTAAATGGAGGGTTAAAGTTTGTATGGGGAAATAAGATTAGTTGGGCAATTTATTCGAAACTTCACAGGAATGTTTTTAATAATAAATAAGTAAACACGTGTTTCAGGTATTTTGAAAATTCACTCCTTATGGGGGTTAAATGGAGGGTTAAAGTTTGTAAGGAGGAACCAGATTCGTTGGGCTATTTAATTCAAAACGTCAGAGAAGTGTTGTTGTCAATGAAGAAGTAGGTACTTATCTACATACCTCTACCATGTTATATAGTACGAGTATTTTACCTCGAGTACCTACTTGTATTTAAAAAAAATACTCCTAAGGGGGTAAAATTAGGGTTGAAAGTTTGTATGAAAAAAAAGTTTAGTTTTAGATTAAGAAATTTCATATTGCGTAAACTAATTTAGAATAAAAATCTAAGAAAAGTTATTCCAGGATTTTTCAAAATTAACCTCCTAAAGGGTTGAAATGGGGCTCCAAAGTTTGTAAGGCGAAACAAGATTATTTGGACTATTTTATCCGAAACTTCGCAGGAGTATTCTGTAAATTAAATGAGAACATAAATAATTATCCTTTATTTAAAATTTTCGAAAAACAAACAAAGGTTAATTATTTATGTTTACTTCTGGTTTTAGAGATTCCAAATTTAGCACGTAGGTTCCTTTAAGGGTGGAGGGGTGGTTTAAAAAAAATTAAGTCAAAATCCACACCCTAAGGGGTGCAATGATGGGGGTCCAGAGTTTGTATGGGAAAACTTGATTATTTAAACTATTTTATCCGAAACTTTACAGGAGTATTCAGGAGAAAGCACTAAAAAAACATCATGGATATCGTTTCTATGGTTTATCGAGTAACTGTGGTGGGAGTCCTGATTGACTGACTCATCACCGGTTAAATGTTTTTTTGGCTTGACTATTCCAGCATAACCGAAAAGAACGAAGCCTGTAGCGGATTACATTATTGTTTTGTAGGAGGGTGAATATCTGAGAATTTCAACCGCCTAATTTTGGTGGCGTCATTTTTGCCGAAGTTTCTAAATGTCACAATATTATACTTCGCCATTTGCATAAGGTATCGTGCCTCCTTAAAATGACAAAGTAGCATATTGTAACGAATAGAAACTTCGACAAAAATAATGCTACCAAAATAAGGCGGTTGAAAGGCTTACATATACACCCAGGAAATGACGATGCCTGCGTTGCTAATTTTGATTCGTGTAGTTTATTTGCAATTAAGTATTTAATTATGTCATACTAATATGCTGTTCAATGAAACAGACTTCAGACAGAATGTAATAAGGTAAGATTCTACTTCGGTTTAGGAAAGGTAAGAACTGCGATCCCACACAGAAACGAACGGCTATCAAAGTAGGTTTTGGGTTAGGTTAGAACTGCGACCCCACATAGAAACGAACGACTATCAAAGGAGGTTCAGGTTAGGGTTTTACATTTTTTTTCATAGAAGTCCAAAATCTACGCGTGCGAAGCCGCGGGCAAAAGCTAGTCACAAATATTTGTGCCTAGGTCATGGCTGTCTATTTATTTAAGTATCTATATGTATATATCTATAATATATATCGTCGCCTGGTGGTACCCACAACACAAGCTTTATGAGCTTACCGTGGGACTAGGTTGATTTGTGTAAGATGTCCCAAGATATTTATTTATTTATTTAGTATCGTAATATACCTACTATTTTAACTACCTATTTTAACATAACACGAGAGAAAATATTAGCACTACTTAAAAGTCTTAAAACCTTACTTAATTCACACAGTAGGACAATCCACAGAAAAACGTTTTACAAAAACAATAAAAGCCTGAAAGAAAGCCTATAAATTATTTTTTCTAACCTAATATCAAATCCCGTTGCTTGGTCCCCAAAGACGCAGAAGTTAATTCATCGTCAGATTGCGTCTCAAGCGATTTTTTACCGTAGCGCTATACAAATACAATACAAACGTAATAGTCATTTTCTTAAGGGTTTCAATGCTGAAGAGACTTTATGGATCTGAAGAAAGAAGAATGGGAAATAATGTTTGTTAAATATTAGAAAAATTGAATTTACAACTACTTGTTTTTCTCGCGAGTTATTTTAAATAAACCTGCATCATAATTACTCAGATACATACAATTATAAGTGTACCTCGATATTTTTCTAGCAGGAACGAGAGATTGACAAAATTAGACATCGACATAACTGTTATCGATAAGTCTCATTGCAGTCGATAAATAAATTTAATAAATAAAATGTTTGCTGTCGTAGCTTAGAGATAAATTTTTAGTACCCATCAAAATTGCAAAAATTAATAAAATATACTCTAAAGCCATAGGAAATGATTGATATGAAATATAAGATATTTAGAACAAAGCCTAGATGGGTCCTGTATTTCTTCGTTACCTGTTTTTGCGGAGTTAGCTTTTTTATTAGAACAGGATGAACTCATCGATATCAGTTATGTCGATGTTTAATTTTGTCAAACTCTCGTTCTTGCTAGAAAAATATCGAGGTATAATTTTATTAGAAGCCTGTGAAGGAAAGTAGGTACCGTTAATTAAATATATCATTCTATCATTTACGTTGAAACATAAATATTATATCTACCCGCATAATAATCTCGTCTCGCTAAAATTAATATCAGAAGCTTAATGCACAGCAGCCTGATATAATGTGGATTATCAAACTGATGTAGGTATATATTTTGAGATACACATAATATAATTACCTCATCATGCGATGTATTCATTAATTGCTGTTAAGCCATACATAAGCAATATTACTTCAACAAAAGCCTATATCAGTTCACTGCTGGACATCGGCCTCTCCTTAGCTTATGCGTATGGACAGGAGGTAAATGTCCATAATCGCCACGCTGGGCAAGCGGGTTGGCGATCGCAGTCGTGTGTCCACGTGGTGTCCACTATGATTTATGAGTTTTATGATGCTGCTGCACATCATCTATCTTAGATAAACAAATGGTCAGTGATACTTCAATCCCTTAGCCGACTCTTATGCCACGGGAAGAGTTAGATTAGATACAAATGTATTTTTCGTAACTAGTGCGGAAAAGTAAACTTTGCGCACGCTTTGCGTGCGTTAATTTCTCTTTTTAAGGAACTTGTTATGAAAAAAGTCGTTCGATACACGTGTAAAAACTTCTTTTTAACTCGGGTGACTGTCGCTCTCATTTCACTCGGGCTCCAACCTTCACCCTCGCCGAAATTTTTTTTTGCAATTGTAACGAAATGTACTATTTCCTGCAGTCACCACACGGCAAAATTAATATTAGTTATTCATAATTGTATACGCGGGAAGGAGCTACATTGTTGGTTTAGTTCAGCAATAATTAATGTCTACCACCACAATCAATGAAAAAAATATTGGGTCATGCTTCGTCAGCTCCCCGTTCATATATTAATTTATTCGCGACATCAATATTGGCACTTACACGAACCGGTAAACATCGTTCGAATTTTCTAGAAATTTAGCACATTAAATTGCATCTCAAGAAAGTACCGGGAAATCAATTTTCTCGTCGTACTTGTCGTCGAGTATCTCGGCGAGTCCAATCGAGAAGTTTTAGGAGAAAGTCGGCTGCATGCCCTGTAGCTCTTAGGGTTCAAATATAAGTGATATACTGGAAACCTTGAATGACTTAGCGTAAACGTGCTTTTTTTGCAAACATAGTACTTACGTAATTTAAGTTGTAATTTAAGTTAATAAAATTGTTAAAAAAGTACTTACTAAATTGTAATGAAACGAACTTCGTTTATTAGTATCCTATCCATAGGTATTTAGTATATTTTATGTAACTAACAGTAGAATATTATTAATGTATAAAATCGAACTCCCCATCGGCATACAAACCTTCTCAAGGTTTTGCCAACGATGGGCTTGAAATTAAAAAAAATGTAAACTTTGTTTCTATTCAATAAATTAAAAAAAAAGTATGTGACAGTACGAAACTTATTTAACCTGACTGAACAAACGGCCGGTGCTTAGTACAACTATTTAATAAATAAATGCACGTGTAGTCCTTAATGTACTTTTGAATGCATATATTTTGGTCTTAAAATATAATTATTCAATTACTGATTGATGATGAGCAGCAGCATCATCATAATGGACACACATTATTGCGATCGCTTATCCACTTGTCCATCGTGACGATTATCAACCTCATAATGCGTCCAAACGCGTAGGTAATGGGAGAGGCATTTGTCCAGCAGTGGACTGATATATAAGGATAAGAATAATTTATTTCAATAATCTTATTATATAAGCTGATGATTTGATGTGAAAGTCAAAATTGGAGCAACGGAACCCTCCCGCGACTCTCACACTCGACATACTTTTTAATATTTCTCGAGGTCGGGACAACTCGCTCCCGGTCGCACAACGAAGACGCTCGGTAATCAGGAAAATTATTTACCCATGTCTGCGAGCCTCGTTTGAAATACGCAGGGTTGGTAAAAACCAAAATTTGTTTTTAGAAAATAATTTCATCATTCTATAACTGCTGCACAGATGGATAAAAAAAATAAGTAGGTCCCATTTTAAAATACGACGGGCGTTGTTGCGTGAGGGGGAGGCGATCTTAGCTCTTTGTCATATCTGGTTTAGCAGCTCTCCACTGCGGTTCACCGTGAAAATTCAGTGGGGCGATAATGTGACGTTTTGACTTTGTATTTTTGATTTTTTTTTTTTTTTTTTTTAAATTAAAGACTTTATTTACTATTACAAAAGTAACAAAATAAAAATAAAAACAAAACTATACTATTCTAAACTAAACCTACCTTAAGAACTACGGGGACCTAAACTATATATACAAATGTCTCCCACATCGCTACCACTGGGCAAAGTGCCCATAAGGCTGGCTGCGTTGCCTCGCTGAATGGCAATGCCAATTCGTTGGGCGAGGAACGAGCCAGCCCTAGTGTCACCGGAGGACCGGATGAGCAAATAACTTAATTTTTTAAAAAGTTTAATTGCTTCCGGTCCCCAGGGGCCAAGGGTCTCCACTGCAAACGGCGCAAATATGTAGCTGTCGCCTAGAGCTGCATATTTGCGCCGCTTTGCAACTTCAGCGGAGGCCGCAGCCCCGCCAGCCCTCGTTGACGTCGTGCCCAGGTGGGACGGCGCCAGAGTGTCCACACATGTGGCATCCCAGACTAAGGGCCGTCCTTGTTGCCAGGGCACGAGAGTCATCCCGTCGGGTCTCTTGCCGTCATCACGTACCAGGCCACAAGGCTCTAAAGTGGCCGGCACGCTGACGCTGACCAGAGCCCGACGGATGATGTCGTTAAGGCTAGCGTGGCGCGACAGGCGACCAGCGCTCTTTGAGCATGCCAGACCATGGTGCCCCAGCCTGTCAACTGTTGTGCCACAAAGGCAGCGATGTGGAACGACTAGGTTCGCCCCGAGTCGCAAGCCGACAGCAATACGGAAACTGTTAGGGTCCAGAAGGTTTCCGTAGTTGGCTGAAGGATAGGCATTGAGCCAGTACCCAGACTCCCTTTCCGAAATCGCTAATAAGCGGGCCTTGTCGGATATATTTGTTGTTGAGTTTATGAGATCTGTTTGCACCCGCCGGCAAATGGGTCCGTCCCAGAGTCTCTGGCTATTGCCATTAAAAGGCGGATCTACCCCTGGACAGGTCAGTCTCCATGCGACCTTAGCCTCGGTTAAGTACGCTATCTCACAATCACGGGGTGATGGATTTAGTATTTTTCCAGTGAGAGGTAGCGTGCTGTGTACCGAGGACAAGAAAGCCGGCAGGGCGACGCTGGAGATTTTACGTAGGCCAAGACCACCGAACCTTACTGGGAGGGAAGCGATGTCAAACATTCTGAAATCAATTTTAATATTTATAATTTTCTCAATATGTGTCCAAATGATGTTGTCTATATTTTTACAAAGGTGTGTGAATTTCCAAAAAGGGCTGCATCGCATGACATAAGTAAATTTAGGTACGAAATGACAAAAACGAATAATAAAGATGGCCATGTGCGGATTAATTTGAAGTAGGCGGTCTGAAAACGAATTAAAATGTTGTATATTTTTATCGATGAAGTCCGGGATAGCTTCATCAAATACCGGCGCACCAAGGAGGTGAAGCGAAGCTTTGGTGTGAATTTTGATGCCCGGGCAGAGGTTTTCAAACGATCTTATAATTTCACATTTATTTTGGATTGCTGGGTCGACGTAAAGTTCACATTTGTTTAAGTTTAGTTGTAAGCCTATGGATTCGAAAGCGGATTTAATGGAAATGAAATCATCTTTGACAGAGCTAACTTCACCTCCTAATGTGCCGTCGTCTAAATACCACGAATTAAATTTTGAAGTAAGTTCGGTGATACATGGATGGATACAAAGGCTGAAGATGGCCGGGCCCAGGGGGTCACCTTGCTGGCAGCCGACTGATGAGAGTATGGTATGGCTGTTAAATTTGAGGTGCGTGGAGGAGCTGTAGCATTGCCAAATGTAAGGGTAAATATCTGGGACGGATTTTTTAACTTCATTTAAGATGACATTTCTATTGACCGAGTTGAAGGCATTCTTTACATCTAATTTTAAAAGGACTGAATTTGGGGATTTTCGGAGAAAGGTACGGCAAGCATGGACTGCTGCCTCGCAGCCTCCCTTGCTTCCGAAGCCAAGCTGAATAGGTTGGAATTTAGGTTGGAGGACGGGAAGGATATGTTTACAGCAGATTTTAGAGGCCAAACGTCTGAAAGTTGATCCGATTGCGATTGGTCGCACACTGCCGTCCTTTTTGGAAAGGGCGCATAGGTTAGCCCCATAGAGGGTCTTAGTCACTTCCTCATTTACCTTACCACTAAGCATTAAGTTTACTAACCGAGTGATGCTTGTAAGTAATTCGCTATTATGAGCGCCAGATGAGGGTGTCAACAAATCTTTGAGGTGCTGGGGCGTAATCCCATCCAGTCCGCCAGCTGAACCGTTGTTGAAGGACATGATCGCCAAAAGTACAGCGTCTTCAGAAGCAGTAAAGCTGGCCAGAGTGGAATCGGGAGGAGCAGGAAGGTCAGGTATGGTGGGAGCCGGGGGGTGCTTGCTTTGGAGGGCTGTGAGGGTTTCATGGGAGTCTGGGGCCGATGTGTCACTGGAAAAGAGGATACGTGCGGCTCCGCGGAGGTCACCATCGTTAACTTTCGTCTCTACTTTTTTGGTTAAACTGAAAAAAAGTGGCGGTTGTTTATCGGTGTGTGGCGGTTCATAGGGCTGAGAACAGTTTTTCTTAATTTTGCTAGTTAAACTTTTGTCGGGACTATTATCAAAGTGTAAAATTGAGTAAGCAAAGGTAAGAAGTCTTTCCCATGACGGTAAAGAATTAATATGGGAACAATCATCTAAAACTTTTATAAAACTCTTTGCTACGGTGGCTCTGGCTCCTCTTGGAATCCTTTTTATAACAGTTGTTGAACCTTTGAGAGCACTAAGTTTATCAGACAATGATATTGACTGGTAACCGGATATCGAGGACAGTTGAGGAGTTGGGGGTTGTAAAGGTTGACTATTGCTACATTTATGAGCTTTACCAATGTGGATATTCAAACCTTTCCGGCCTTTAAACAGTTTGGTGGATGAGCACTGTGGGCATTGTATAAAGTCGTCCAGCGACTCATTACCGCGGGGATGTGACATGCGAATCGGGGCTGGGACAAGCTTATTGAACGTAAAATAGGAAATACAAACGTAAATAAAAACACCAAAAACACAGAAAACACAGAATAAAAGAGACTGTCATTGTGGCTGTCACACTGTCAGTGGGCGGCGGCCGGTGCGCCGACGCGGGCCGCAGCGAATGCTAGGCCTTTTGCCACTCGTGGGTGAAGGCGTGTCCTCCTTCAGCAAGTCTTCAGTGT
Source organism: Thaumatotibia leucotreta (assembly GCA_025490895.1). Taxonomy (NCBI): domain Eukaryota; kingdom Metazoa; phylum Arthropoda; class Insecta; order Lepidoptera; family Tortricidae; genus Thaumatotibia; species Thaumatotibia leucotreta. The sequence continues at coordinate 16,291 of JALPQI010009967.1, read as the reverse complement.
TCCTGGGATTGCTCGGAGCAAGATGAAAAAAAAGTTGCCGAAACGAAGCACTAGCAAAGTTCCACAGCGGATCAGCACAGATACAGGTTGAGCCACATTAACTTCATAAATAGCTATAGGTATATCTCTAGTATTTAAACAACGTTTTATGTAAACAACGTTTGACGGCTGTCACTATCGCCAAAATTTTACAGATTTCTCAGTTTTATTCCGATTAAGAATAACATGTAAGTTAATTGCAATAGCAGTGAGTAGTACTCTCTTGAAGGAACCGGAAATTCGCTAAAATCGAGCATTTATAATTAATAATTATAAATATTTGTCGCAAATTTTACTGTGACATTTGACTTTTTCTTTGAGACATTTGTATATTTGTACATTTGTATTTGTATTTTTGATTTGGTATTTTAAATTTTGTTTCCATCTGCAGAAACACGGACGTTCGTGATCTTGGTCTGTTTTGTGTGGGCGTTGGTATATGTCTGTGTCGTCCTTCTATATTCACAGGAGCAGCCTCACTCACTGGATATTGGCAAAATTGCGCCAACTAGTTTGGCCAGACCGCCATTTAAATAAAAGAAGAAGAAAATATGGGAGGACTACCTTGCAGCTACATAATGTCACACCAATCGTGCTAAGCCTACTAAGAACCATACGTATAACGTATAACCAAGAGTGTGATGTTTTTAGTTCCGCGTAGGCGCAACGTACACTGCCATTCTTTGGTTGTCAGCCCTACTACGTTTTGCACGCGAAATGAAGAGCTAAGAGGGAGTGCGCTTGTCGCTTTGTAAATAGTCACCGCAATGCCGGCCACACTCGTACTGACGAATTTTCACACGAAAATCGAGTTACTTATGATGTTTTCTTTATTTGGCATTAAAAATGGGTTCTTGCGGATTCGTTTTAAGCGAGAGTGCATCGCTAGCTATTGAAATGAAACAGACGTGTAGCGTTGTTGTTGATAGTTTATATATAAGTAAGTATTATTTGCGCTAAGCCATGTCCCTGAATAATTCGATTATTACATCATACGCTGCTGTGAGTTTATCACAGACTTACATTCTATCCATCCCGCATGTATTCGCGTATTGGTGCGAACAAGAGGGACAGAAAGAAAGTCTGCGTTAATTTCATGGCGGCAGATTTTTTTACAAATTCCACCAGCAACCGTATCATGAGTTGCCAAACAAGTATATAAACTATAGGTTTATTTTAGGTTGTACTCGATACGTAAAGCAGGCCATCGCGCTCGCTCCATAAATATGCAAGTGAGAGCGCAATAGAATGTTTTACATATCGAGTAATACCTAAAGTAACCGATGCTTGCAAAGACATTGTATGACTTCAGTTGGTAAAGACATTACGTAATTTTATACAGGTATTGATTAAACTAGTGAGAGGGTAAAATAGAGTGAACACCTTATTACCCAGTGCGGGGTCGCGGCAACGTAAATGTTTTTAAAGCTCAAGTGCCTAGGATGCTCCCCACGAATGCTGAAATTTATGCCGTTGCAACCGTAGGATTTACGAGAACGCCTCGTGCGTGGGGATTTTCTAAAACGTCGTACATCTTCCTTATTTATGTGTACAGCTTATATCGGCCGCATCCATTTCCTATATAGTTTGAATCCGTTTATCGGATTTCGAACACGTTCCGGTCGAACCAGTATCGATGGACTTGATTTATAAACGTGAACCCAAATAAAACTACAAGGAAGGAATTGTTGATGATCCCTAAAATTAGGACTGATGGTCAGTAGCAATCGGTGATCCGAATTATATAACTTTGTTACATTGAGGTTGAAGAGTCTAAGCGAGTAACTGTCGACAAAATGTATTAAAGTGAGTTACGTAGACGACGGTACTACATCCTATTTCGTTAAATAGAAAATAGTAAAAAAAATCCGAAGAGTATAATCGAGTGTATAGTTTGAAGCTGTTATGTACTTGATTTAGGAGATTTCATAAACTTAAATAAGGACCAGTAGAGTGTAGACCCGTTGCCCATTCATATAAATTTAAGCTAGCAAGGTTAAGTACTAGCAACTGTCCGGTTCTAATTATTTTTTTTATATAATCGACATATATTTGTTACAGCAGAGCTTAAATAGCTACTGGTTTTTGGGAGATATAGTTTTCCGAATTACTGAAACGTGCCCTAACCTAACCTAACCTAACCAGACAACTGGAGTTAAAATACGTTTCCCTCAAGATGCTTTTCTTCACCGAAAAGCAACAAGTACTTCAGTAAATTTCGATAAAATTATTAGTATGAGCCAAAGTATAAATAGTGGTAAGTATAATTATGATAACACAGCTCGAAGTCTAGGTAACATGCACGGTTTTCATAACTGAATAATCTAAATTTGCATGCGACGTGGCCACAAATACCTGCGGCTTTAAATTTGGAGCCATCACTTTACCTGGCATTTAGCTTAAATATGAAAATGTCAACTGAATTTCGGAGGCATCAATTAGTGCAGCATACAGAATTCACCTAGACTGGCGTGAGCAAGGGCAATAATAAGCAAGGTGTGGCAATTCGTTAGTACCTTATCTTTCGTATTTTTTATCAGAGCAAACACAGATAACCTACCTACTAATGTAGAGCCTTATCTTGCAGATAACAAAATAGTCAGCCAGTTACGATAGGATCGAGTTCGCGACTGGACAACGTTATTGTTTCGAGTCCAAAAACAATAGTGTAGTGAGTGCAATGGCGGTTGGGAAAGGCGAAGGAAAAGGGCCGGGTGTTGGAAAACTGGAGTCTCAGATTTACTGCATCAAATATACACTCTTCTGCTTCAATGTTGTTTTATGGGTATGTGTGAAACGTTTTACTGTGTCTTTATTGGAATGCGTCGAACAGACTTCATATCTATGCACGGTGAGGTCATCAGTAGTTATTTGTATCTCCTTATGTATGATATTTTTGAGCAATTTCTAACTACTTCCGGTTATTTTAGTCACAACCTATTCAACATCGTTACATATACGTAGTTTAGTTCTATTAGCACATATTCGTGTTTTTAGAGGTAAGTACGTTAGTAATCTTATGATTTCTTTGTTAGTGAACTAATTGTTTTAAAATAAGTGCCTCCTATCAAAGTACCTACCTAGATCCTGGGATCTAGAAACTGACTGGTGACTGGTCATAGAAATGACTCATAGCCAGATTATATGATAACCAAAATTGGCGAATCTTTTAAAATGTGAACTAGAATTTGATTATCCATAAACTACCTTTAAATTAATATTTGCCGATACTTCGTTGCTCGGGGAAACGTCAGAGAAAACAAAAAAGTATCAATTTCGAGATCATCAGTAAAATTGCTAGATTTAAATTAAATGAAGGCTCAATTAATTCGTAATTAGGATATATTTCTTCGTGATTTCTTGGTTGTCTCCATAGTGAAAGTTGCTTATCATGACAGTCCCTTGTACCTTGTTTACTCCAGCTCCATTACCCACATGTAAACCTGTATATGTATACCTAAACAGTGGCCTATACCACAAAACTTTACAAGCGTACAATTCTACAAAATTGTATAAATTCCCATACAAAAAGTTGACAATTTTGTAGAATTGTACGCTTGTAAAGTTTTGTGGTACAGGGGCCAGGTCATGCCAATCAGGTTATACTTCGTTATCTTTATATTACAAAAATGTTCGCCCCGGTTGTAGGCCACACACTGTGTATGCAAAGTTTTTTATGGTGGTGAAAAAATCCTGAATCCCTTTGCATAGCTCTATTTAGTAGTTGATTCAACTGCAAAAATGAAGTTTGAATCATACAAAATGTTTGTTCACCCAGGATGCTCAACACCTTTGATCAATGTGGTAAATACCAGTAAATGAAAGATGCACGTTTTAATACAATATTAAACAGTGAAATGTATTCAACATAAAACGTAATGTGATATCAACACGCGCTGTTTATTTCAGTATCATCGGTGTACGTTATCTAGCGATAAGCCCATTGTCCTCTTTCCGAGTATCGTACCGTCATAGCTGATTCATAAGAAACATAAGAAACAAATTTAGCTATAAGTACATTATATCCGTTACCTGTTATCTTCTTTTATACGTATCCTCCTCTTAAAGTCGGAAGAAATATTACGCTAGTTTTAATATCACCATCTTATTACCAGGAATTCGTTTTACACGCAGAGCTGAGAGGTTTATGCTTCTTATACATAGTTAAAAATATTATATTTTCAAGAGGGATTTTCGAAAAATAAATAATGAAGGAGAATTTCTATGCTTTCTACATACAGGAAGCCATTTAATGATGCAATAATTTCTATGAATATCAAGACTAAAGTAATAATAATATAATAATAATATAATATGTAACGATGTTGTATGAATATCAAGACTTAAGTTTTAAAGTTAGGCTTAAGAAGGTTATGCTCAACCATCAATCTGGTGAGGAAAACTGCAAGGTGGACACAAGTTTCCTATAATGTCTGGCTACATACCAATGGGTTATGTTTCTTCCGCATTTTTCCGCATTCATTAATTAATTTCCATCATTTCGTATCCTTACTCCGTAAATGTTTCTTCTTTTTATCTCTTGGTCACTTATTTGTTTTTGTATTCAGCCATTTGTATTATAATTATGTAATTCGTAGTATAGTATTATTATGTAATAGTATCTCCAACTCCACATCTCCATTCATGCCCACAGATTGGATCGCGGATCGACCTGTCAATTTGTCGAGTGTTGCTATGCTAAAAATACAAAAGACGCTAATGTTTCAATGCTCGACCAAGATAGGTTGTGACCGATGGAGTATGTTGGAGTCGTATTTATTTGTTGTTGTTTGTTTATAATATAATTTAGTGTACTTGTTTATATATTATTGTTATGCGTTGTGTTGTATGTTATGTTATGTTACCCGTCGTGAATCTTTCACTTAATGGTCTCATCGGAAGATCAGCGCTGGCTCACGCCAGCAACATGCTGAGATGAGACCATTTCGTGGCACCTTTTTCTTTTTCTTTTGTGTATTGTTTTATTTACTTCGTCCTTTATTGTGTGTCATGAATAAATTAATTTCTATTCTATTCTATTCTATTCTACTATTAGTTCCGGTTGCAAAATAATGACGTACTTTTATATTTTTTTTATAACTTTGAAAACAACTGACTTGAAACATTGAAGTATTTTTAGCTAATTTGTAATATTTGACAATGAAAATTGACTAGTACACGAATTTTGCATTAATAATTTGAGATATTCAATTTTAATTGAGTCCTTCATGAAAAACATTCAGACAATTCGAATTCAAACATTTATTTACACAATTAAATTTTCCATGTCAGTAGGTAGGTACTAAGATTATTATAAAAGTAAAATTGTAATATATAATAATACCAAAACAAACATTAAACAGAAATGTCAACTACTTTGTACTTGAAGAAAATAATAATACGAGTAAATCCAGTGTCTATGCTTACTAAATTAAAAGCACTTAAATGTTGAACTTGTAATCCGAGTTCATTGTAAATGCATATTTCAAATGATAAAATAAAATTATAATATAGCTATTGTTGTTCGAAGACTTATGAATTTACAGTTAATAATTACATTAACAAATACATGAGTGGCCTAGGAATCCAATTGGTTGTATAATATACCTACACAGTAGTATAGACTAACGGTTGACTATACGTTAAAAACAAAATCATATTTTTAAGGCAATTGTTTGTTTCATGTAAATAGATATACCTACTGTAAATTCATCAGTCTTCGAATGGCAATAGCTTTATTATAATTATATTTTATCATTTAAAATATGCACTTACAATGAACTCGGTTTACAAGTTCAACATTTAGTCTACACTATTGTATACACGGTGGAATTTAATCGGTGAACAGGAACCCATTTTTCTAATTCAGTAATCGATGGCGGTCACGTTTATGTAGTACTTAAGTGGAACCAAGTTTTTTTTTTAGCATAAATTTTTTTTATGTTGAAATTAAAATTTATTGTCACCCTACTAATGGTTTAGTCTGAAAAGTTTAATACCTCTTTTCAAACTATCAGCCATAGAAACTTAAAACATAAATGAGCAATAACCACTCACATGCTTTAATTTTTGCGATAGACTCTATTCCTATGTAAAATAAGAGCGATGCATGGCTGATAGTTTGAAAAGAGGTATTAAACTTTTCAGACTAAACCATTAGTAGGGTGACAATACATTTTAATTAAAGTTTAATTTCAACATAAAAATTTGTTATGCTAAAAAAAAAACTTGGTTCCACTTAAGTACTACATAAACGTGACCGCCATCGATTACTGAATTAGAAAAATGGGTTCCTGTTCACCGATTAAATTCCACCGTGTATAATACCCAATTGGATTCCTAGGCCAGTCAATGGGACAATGGAACGGTCATTCGACGGGACGTTAAGGTTATCCTGACTAGACCAACAAAACATTCGACAGATAGTTTGCCGGCGATAGCAATTGTTATCGTGCTTAAATCTAGATTGTCACTTCTGTATAAATTCTCGATCTTGGCGTGATTCCAAAACTCAATTATCGAAACCGACTCCGCTGTAACTCCGACAATTATTCTCATTTGCGCTGGAACACCTTAACGAACGCTCAGGTGCGGTCTGAACGACACTCGTAGTGCTACGTTTTTGGCGTTGTATCGCCTCTCCAATTTGCGACCCATTAGGCTTGGTTGTTTACGTTGCTTAACGAAGAGTTAAATTTGTTGAACACTGCATCTTAGATTTGTAATCATACTAGTCTATCCGATGGAACTTACCCTACAAATTTACTGAGTATAAACTTTGAGCGAATGGTGATTTTGAATAAAAAATAATGACACGGTTAAAACATGCGAAAGATTTTATTTTATTCGAAAGTAAACATCCCTAATCGTACATCAAAGACCGATAAGGGCAGCTGTCATAAGACAGGCACTTGCATAGCCACATTCCCAATTCAATTTTGATGATTACGATGAGCTTTGTACCATTGGATTTACTTAATACCCGCTATGTAGCCAAGTTGCGGGCAAGCCCGGAGATTTACCGGCCGCCACGTGCCGCTAATGTGCGCTGTTTGCTGCTAACTTCCCCTGTAACTAATAACTACGCTAACAAGTTTCCTGATGACCGGCCTCTTACCGTGACAGATTATTCGGTTCTACCTAAATAGACAAACACGGGAGGCAGTAAACGTAGCAGAAAACCTACTTGTATAACAACTGTCAAATAATGCGGGTCATTTTTAGGATTCCTTAGTATCCAAAGAACCCTAATAGTTTTTGTTTTTCTATAGTTAGGTATGGTTAGGTGGTTAGGCTCTTAAAATACTCTCTTAGAAGAGACCTCAAAGATACCTACTTTAGATTTTTTTTCTATAACCAGAGACAAAGCTAACTTTCTATGAAAAATCACACCTTGAGCCAAGACAAATGGATGGGCAAATCCACAAGACTATAATATCAGTTACCAATACTGTTGTGTGTTCTTATACTAATGAAATAGATTTAAGCCTCTAATGTCCACTTGTAGGGCTAGGCCAGATTTATATACCCCAGATACCAGATACCACCAGATAACTGTGATTATAATTAATATAAAAATACAGAAAATAATTGGTAAGGACGTTACAGTCTCGTGGATTTACACAGGTTCTATTCTTTGACCACGAGTGACGATTAATGTAGCATGAACGAGTTGTTCACGTATTGTACCATCGCACTATGAGTGAAGCATGTAAAATATTATATCCTACAGTAGGTAACCGTCTTTCTGTGGATCTTACAATCGTGTGAATGTAATATTTATTTTAATATTATAATTACGTATTTCATGAGGCTATGATTGACATTTACGATCCGGTAGGTACTGATTTTTCTGAACACATTTCCAATATTCCAGAATCAGCATCATCGTCATAATATATGCCTAGCTAGATAATAAACCTAAGTATTTAATAATTACTAAATGATTTATCGTAAAACAAATTCAACTGCATTAATTCTTAATAAATAATTACATCACCCATTTCGCTGGTCTTTAAAGCGACATCCGCTAGCAGCATTTAAAACTCTTGAATATAAATACCGTCAAAAGAAAAAGGCCCTCTTAGCAATGAAAATAAGATGCTGAACTCTCCAATCCCAGTTTATTCGCTGACTCTGAGCTCACGGTGGCGTCTCATTCCATTTGCAAAATTTATTTTTCCGCAATCTTCCCCGTAAACGCTGTAACGTTAAGTCGAGGGGCAGACCCGTAAAGAAGTCAGTTTTACCCATATGATTGCAATTTATATGAAATTGCCTTTTCACTGATTTATTTTCTATTTCGTAACCGTAATACCATTTGTATTAAAGCATTTTAGCAATATCGAAGCGCTATTCATGATGAGGGAATTGTATTAGGACTTAAAATATAAGGACGAATCCGTTCATCCTAAAGTTACGTGGAATAGATAAAACCTGGCATATAAGATATTCAAATCCCTTAAGTGCACGTTGTGGTTGAATTGCGGGAAAAACTCCCATTTTGAAACGTTGTAAAACTCTTTATTATTCCAGCTTCGCAGGTGTCTCTGAGGAGATACAGCGGAAAGCGGGACTGACGGCTGTTGCCGTGCCGGGCTCGAGAAACCGGGACACTGCGACAGAAATAATAGTTTTTTGCCACTCTAAATGTTTTAGCTGAATGTGGCTAAAGAGGGGAAACGAAGTGTAATGTTTTCTGTAAAAAGAGAAAGCTACATTTGCTAAATAACATGGAAGTAAAGCATTTTACTTATATTCGGTACGTAGGCAAGCTCGCATTGCCCGTGAGTAGCGTACAGTTCGAGGTTCTTATCATCACACCTACTCAGTATATTTGGTACATTGTAATCATATTATGATGTCATATTCGTACCTCCCTTAGAGCGGCTCTTGCATGGCAAACGAGCGCGGTGGGAGTTTTTACGATGCTATAAATTTTTGAACATCCCAAAAAAGTAAACAAAAGTCTGTCTTTTGGCTCCGAAAAGGAGCAAACGTAGTTACACCGAAGCGCTCAGACGTGATTCCAAATGTGTTTTTTATAATATATAAATACGCAAACAAACAGCGCTCGTTTACGCTTTAGGTCTTATCAAATGCATTAAGTTCGTCTCATGTACGCGAAGACGATGTTTTTATGTCGGTTTTGACGGTGCTTTACCAAACATAAGTACGATAATTTGAATAAACCTAAACTTATGCTAAAATTAAAATAATTTATATAAGTAATATTTAAAAATATACCCCAAATTTACCCTCAATTGGCATGATGGCAAGAATACGGGCTACGTTATCTCTCAGTATTTTCGAAAATTAATATAAGTACGACAAATTAATTCTTCGAAAATACTGCTCTTATAATGGAATGGAATCGAAATAAGAATGGTACATATTAGTTTACTCAGCTATTGTCTAATTTGTGAAACACCAGAATGTACCTATGTATATTATTATATCATCTAGGTATGTACATACTATTATTTTTCTAAACAATTAATTAAAAATATCAATGAAATAAAACTACAATAACGGATTTTATCGCGTATAGTAATTAATTTAATTAGATCCCAGTGTTTCGAACACTTCACGGGGTTCCTGGGAGCTACGACGATTTACTAATGCAATTCAGTTTAGGACCTAATCTGATTCGCGATGTGTCACTTCCATAGAATAACTGACAAAAACTAACAAGCCGAACCTAAACTGAATCGCATTTAAGAAGTCATGACGTCATGATACCTGGTCTACAAGTGACTAGGAGGGGGTGAACGTGGAACCATACGCAATAAAATAATTTGTTATTATTGTTTTATAAATTACTATCGCGTTAGCCGTTGAAAATATTATAATCATTAAAATGTTAGTTAATATACTAAATAAATCTCATTGAACCTCTTAATACGACATGGGCGTCGTTTGCAGGCCCTCATTTTTCACAGCGTGTGTGGGTGTAGTCGAGCATTAATGACGAACACGGCACGGTAGCCCGAGCATTATATGATTTTTCCACAAACTGTGCAAACGTACAAGTCAACTTTCCGCATCATTTGGCGAGCCCTAATGGATTGCGAACAGCGTGTTTGCCTCGGCTTTTGTAGACAAAGCATAATAAAACGTAGATATGATCAAGTTTCTGTTCGTACAATCACTGGATAATGGATATATCCAACCTCTATTATTGTAAACCTTCAAATCAAATCCTTCCTTGTTTACTTTTAATCATTTGCAAATTGTACTCAATTGTAACCCTTAATAATATTTTACAACAATAAATATATGTTGTTCTTATTTTGAGTTCGTTAAAAGCAGCAACAATTTCTCTTAAATCTTTTCACCGCAATATTGTTTGCACGGAAGCCTCAGTTCAGATCGTTAAAATACAGATTTATGATTAAATTACAGATTCGAAAAGACGTTTCATCAGAGTTTCTGAATCGCAATAACAAGGTAAATATAAAATAGAGACTGAAGATAAAAATAGCTTTTTACCAAATAATATTATTTGGTAAAAAGCTAAACATTTACCTTTAACTTCATTATAACGAGAAACAAAACAATACAATTACAATTTTCTTGTTCGCGACGCTCACAAATGACACCTAAAACTTGAATTTATCCACGCGTCATGTAACAGCCAGCAACTCTTGCGCGGGATACATCAAGACAAATTTGTTTATGACTTTGTTGTTACCAATTTACCTATTTGCTCAAGTCGAGTGTGTCCCTGGAGTCGGGGAAAACAAAGGTCTATTACGACGAGGGAGCTGACATGGAGGTTAAATATTGTGAAACTTGCAAATGTTAGATATCGTGTCGTTTGTCAGTTAATACAGGTTGATATTTATTGTATGTGCTGGAGTAAATTAATAAATAGATAAATTTGGACAGTGAGTTAAGTATTTAAACAGTATTTCACAGCGATTTTATATATTATAAAAAATAAAAATAAATCATAGTTAGAGCTCTGTGTAAAACTCACACGTAAATAAGTCCGCGGAAAAAGTGGACGTTCACGTCAATATGGCAAATCTTTTGAATGATCGTGTTTGTTACCAGTTTTGTTTTTACGAGAAAGTAACCACAACACCATATTAGATTGTCTAAGATTCATAGCAATTTATCTCCCGCGGTATCTCTACCACCAATATTTTCTTTTGTACAACGTGTTCATAGATAGCATACTCAGTTTTCCTGACCAAATATGTTTGTGTTATTCAGTATGTTATCCAAATTATACCACAATTAAACTACCTTTTTGCAATAGCTAATATTTTTCTTATTTTGTACAGACGAAGAAAGGTTCGAAGTTTATAAACTTATATGAAATTTACTTTTTGACAAAAAACCGCAAGTAAAAATAACCAAAACACGCCGTCCAAGAAATGATGATTGAACACTAGGATTATATATTTATTCATTATTATCAGAATATAAACTGGGTCATGTTGAAGTACCTATTTTCGTGGATTTATTTTATACATTTATTACATGTATTTTGCTTTTGGTAAGTGCCTGTAATATTTTTTAAGCAGTGATAGAATAGTCGTAGTTTTCACTGAGCTATGAATTTAGATGTACCCCGGTAATATTCCGTCACCTTTATTGAAACAATTAATATGTTAAGATTTATTATTTTACTACTAATACTAATTTAACGCTTGTATAATAGTACTACATTAATTATTGGAATCCTTACGCTAAGTTCAGATCTCGGTGACTTCAACTAAGTCGTTTTTTTAAGTATGTTTAGCAATTTCATGTATTGATTGCCTTTCTATGTTTTTACAATAAATTACCGTCAACTTTAGGGTATACGCGAGAGTTAGATTTCATTTACGACATTATAAATACCTACACATTTTCAAAATAACCAATGAGCGTTGTCTATTATCAATTTCTTTAACAAATGAATCAACTTTTTTTTCAAAAATCAGCACATGCTGTATTCTTAGGTGTAGCTGCGTAACAAAATAATCCGAAGGCAACTCATTTCACTTTTATCTCCTGCGATGTATCAGGGAAGCAAAAACAAGGCTATTATAAGGGTTCCAAGGATGACTGGATCTGTTATACCGCCGAATAAAAGTCGGCGCACTCACAGCATTAATGAGATTATAAAACTTTTAGCCCCCGACATCACTATTGTTCGTGTTTTATCTTGGCTTTAGTTTTATTGCTTTTAGGGTCCGGTGAGTTTACTGTGCGTTATATTGGTTATACGTGCATTGCATTGTTGTGCTAGTCCAAATTGGTTTTCGGTCGAACATTGTTATGTTATTGGACGCTGCGTTTTGTTAGTTCAGTTAACAAATACAACCATATGTTGGTATCTGTTTAAATGGTTCAACCGGTTTTGCAGTGTTCATGGAAATCTGTTATACAAAGTACCTCAAACGGTAACCAAGAGTAATTTTTATTAGGTATTATACTACTTAAGTACTTATACACCAATATTGCCAGGTTATTTTAAGTTACAGATAAAGTCATTTTTAGAAAAAATCACGTTTTCGTAGATATGTGGATGATACTATAATTAGAACTTTCTTTATAGCTTATTTGGTGTCCCACTACTGGGCAAAAGCCTCCTCTCTCTAGTAATTTTTAGAAAAAATCACGTTTTCTTAGATATGTGGATGATACTATAATTAGAACTTTTTATAGCTTATCTGGTGTCCCACTACTGGGCAAAAGCCTCCTCTCTCTAGTAATTTTTATAAAAAATCAAGTTTTCATAGATTTGGGGATGATACTAATTAGAACTTATTTTATAGCTTATGTGATGTCCCACTGCTAGGCAAAAGCCCTCTCTTCCTCCAATCATCCCAATCAAGTGTCAGTTCCCTTCACGTCACGTCATACGTGTCCATGTCGTCCCGCCATCTCTTTGGTCTGCCTCCGGTGAGTCCGGTGGCCGTCCTGTGGTTCCCAGTCAGTTAGCATTTTAGCCCAATGCGTCGGATGCATTCAGCAGAATTAGAACTGTAACAATATTATTTGGTACCTTATAGCCTTTCCAAACTAAATAAGTACTTATAGGTATATGCTTCTTGTTTTTTTTTTTCAGTTATTCGGGATTTCAATATTCGCCCTATGCCTCTGGATATGTATAGAACCCGGCTTCAACGAGTGGATGCGAGTATTGGAACTACAAAAATACTTCATTGGAATTTATATTATCCTGATTGGTTCACTGATCATCATGGTTGTTGCGTTCCTGGGATGCGGGGCAGCTCTTATGGAAAACATCATGCTACTTTATGCGGTAAACACTAAACTTAGCGGACATTTCGTTCTTTTTTTTAAATACCTACTACAACATAACAAAGATATTCATCAAACTATTAAAAATCATTAATTTAAATAATTTAAATTATTTCAGCTACGTACAGTCAAGAGCAAAAGTAAGTGATCATTCTTGTTCGATTATAGACCTTATTCCATTGTGATAAGGCACAAGGTGATCACTTACTTTTGCTCTTGACTGTACAACTGTATGCGCCTGTAGTGCTGGTGCCCAGGCGCCTTTATATAGCCTAGTTTTGACTTTAATTTAGCATCTACTAATCCTAGCGATAATTTTTTGTAACTTCTGCCTATACTAACACTTATATATGGAATAAAAAGTTCCGAAATAAATGATTTGTATTTGAAATTAAGGTTATGAAAGAGGACAACCAGTGGAGACTATTATTTACTGATATTTTACTTTAGGTAAATACTTTGAAGTCATGAAAATGGTTTAAGTAACACGCATTACAAATGTGATTATCGTTATAACTATACGAAGTAGGTACCTAAGTATTTATTTGTATAAGTAAGTATGAGTATTTATTTGTATAAATAAATACATATAGTAAAAGCAAAACTTGATTATTTCCATATCGCCATTTTTAGGGTTCCGTAGCCAAAATGGCAAAAACGGAACCCTTATAGATTCGTCATGTCCGTCTGTCCGTCTGTCCGTCTGTCACAGCCAATTTACTCGGAAACTATAAATGATACAGTAACGAAATTTGGTAAGGATATGTGTTGTATGAACCGCTACAGGAATGTGATACTAAATTGTAAAAAAAACCATTGGGGTGGGGGCCCTCCATACATGTAACTGAGGGATAGAATTTTTTTTTTAGTTGTACATAAGCGTGTGGGGTATTAATAGAAAGGTCTTTGAAAATGATATGAAGGTTTATACATCACATTTTTATTTAAGCAAATCGTTTTCGAGATATCAGGTCTCAAAGTCTGAAAAATGTGTCCCCCCCCCTCTATTTTTTAAACTACGCGATATAAAATTCTGAAAAAATATATGTTATGCACATTAATAAACTCTATCAACGATTTTTGGTTTGATAAAATTATCTCCTATAGTTTTTGAGGTAGGTTGATTTAACTGTATTTTTTAATAATAAATTGATAATGGTACGGAACCCTTTGCGCGCGAGTCCGACTCGCACTTGGCCGGTTTTTTCTTATGTTGTACATTTTGTGCCTAATCTTTATACAAAATAATTATCCATAAGTACCATCCCTAAACATAAAATAGGGGTGCCTGTCGTGTCGCATAACGTCGATTGTCCTAAAATTTTTTGGCCGAGAATGTATGGCATAATGTTACATGGCATACTACTTGTTTAGCCTACTTAATTTTGCGCATACACGTTTAAAATACCTACACCATATTTATTCTAATATTGATTACTCGAATGTCGAATGACCTAAAGCATAATAATCCTAATGTTCATTGTAATAAATATTGTTTTCCCTACTACTCGAACTGTCAATTTTCACTGCGCCTACTTTTATCATGTCCGAAATTTCATTCAAAAAGGCATTTTAATAACAACATGCAAAACATTTGAACAACAGGGTGAATGGTTAAAAAATGTTCAAGTAATAAACCAGGGTAAAACCGACGTGGATTGGTTAGGTTTCGAAACCAGGGCGGAGTGAATGGCGTAGTCTTTAAATACTTAAGTATTTTTAATCAATTGTTTACACATCCTCATACTTACAAAGTCAAAAAAGGGGGGCTCGGGGGGCGAAGCCCCCCGCATTAAAAAAGAAATAATCTGAACATCCCCTACCTTAACCTGGATAGGTTCGTTAGGTACCTTTTATCCCTTAGAGCGGAAATAGAAGCCCCGCGCAGCGGGGCTTCGTCGACCGGTTCCCATGTCAAAATTGCTCACTTAAATTCTTTGGACAACAGGGCGAATTATTTAGTAATAGTTAAGTATAAGGAATAAAAAAATATTTTTAAAGCTAGTTAAAGGTAGGTAATCACTATTAGTACATTAAATAGTAGGAACATCACCATTATGCACAATAATTTTTCGATACATATACATTAGACACGAAAATCATTAGGACAAACAATATTTAGGAACAACCGAGTTAGGATTAACAATTTCGGCATAGCAAAAATATGCGCAACAATGTTTATGCCATTCATTTTTCGGCTTAAAGTTGTTATGCGACAAATTTTTCGAAATAAAAACATTATGCCACCCGATATAGACCCATAAAATAGTCTTGTTTATTGTTTAGCGTCATTGTCTTTACGTTCAAACAAGCATGAATGTGCAAAAGTGACACTACTTAATAAACAGAAAAAGTAGAACCATCACAAGTCAGCTTTGTTTAGTGAAAATTTCATAGCTGTCACAAAATTAATTAAAACGCTTCTGTTTCCAGTACATAGGATCACAAATCGCCTCATTTGTGTTCGGTCTCATCGGCTCATGTGTGGTCCTGGACTTCTCCACGTACGACTCCAGTATTCAGTACCTGATCAACGACGTCGTCGTACGCCTCATGAACAATCCGCAGCACGAGGGCAGCAGAGAGATACTGAGGATGGTACAAGAGGGGGTAAGAACAAGGACATGCAATATAGCTCCCTTATTCATAAACATCTAACTTAGCAAGCCGATAAGTATTCGTTTGTCCCTTTCGGTCATATAGGCATATTGATAAGACCGACACGGATCAACGACACCGACTTATTCATTAGTAGACGTTTATGAATGAGGCAATAACAAATGGAGGAATATACCCCCTCATTCCTAGTTTTAGTTCTGCTGTACTCAAATCGATTCATGTGAACGAACGGAAGAATAAAAGATCGTTTACAAACATTATGGTATTTAACATGATACTCAATTACATATTGACAAGTATATATGTACCTATAGATGAACTAAATAAATCGCATTACGCAGAAGACTAACCTTGTCAGTCAGCGCCGCTG